>ML813190.1:36355-59531 GCA_009831015.1 Picea engelmannii
GGGTTCCCAAAGGCGAACCTCATGTTGAATGTTATCCTTTAAAGTTCCTATGAATACATCAATCAAGTTCTCATATGGAATATCGATTACCTTTATATTAAATCTTTGGAAGTTCTCAATGTGCTCGATAACTGAACCCTTTTGCTGGAGATTTATCAATTGGCTAAAGAAGGCATTACTCCTTGTATGCTCATAGTGTGCTATCATTTCTTCCATGAAAATTGTCCAAGTGATGAGTTATTTGCGAGAACAAAGCCATCGATATCATACAAATTGATTAGGTTCTAAATATAAACAAGCAATTCATACCTTTTGTGTATGTGGCACATTATGTAGATAAAAGAATTTCTCCATCTAAAGTATCCATGTGATTGGGTCCTTGCCATCAAACTTCCTCATATCGATCTTAGGAACATGGTTGGTCTTCAACCCAAAGTTGGAGTTTCTCCATTCTTGATTCACCTTCCTGGTGTCCACATCATGAATTTCATGGGATGCATTTTCACTTTCAGGTGTCTTCTTTGTTACGAAATTTTTCAATACTTCCATGATCTCCTCTTTTAAACCATCCATCTTTGCCTCCAACTTAGCCTCCATCTCTTGTAGTTCATCTTTTGTTACTATCTTCTTTTGTAAATCATTTATGTCCCTACACATTTCTTCACCTTCATCAAGAGTCCAAGTAGGATTGTCTGGAGGCTTATTTAGTGTAGAAGTTCCCTTTTTGGGTGGCTTATTGGCCAAGTATCACTTTTGAACCTTGATTTTGGGGTGGTTCTGCTAGACAATATTTCTTTTATTTTATCTCCCAAGTTTTAGCCCTTCTGGGTATGAAAATTTCTTTTATGTAGTTCTATGATATTCTTCTCTGCAATGCCACAGATCTAATCAAAATTGGATGTGCCAAGTGGAATTTATGGTAACTTCCCCACAACTTGATGATTTTTGGCCTTTCTAGGAGATATCCCTTGTATAGTGTGCCCCACAAAAAATAATTGACATAAAATTATGAAACTCATAAAAAAAATATTGCAGACTGTCTATGATCCAATGAAACCAATCCCACTCAATTTGTATACTCTAGTAAGAAGTTATGATTGTTTTACCTGGAACACCTTCTTGAGACTAGTCAATAGGACTAGTCAGATACCCTATCTTCCACAGGGTGTATATACAAATTTAGGATGACCTAGAAGCTAAACGTTTTACCACAGATACCTTACTAATTTATGTGAATAGCCTTGGGAGTTCAGGGTCTAAAACATTACATAAATTTTTTTATAGCAAACATTCCGCAATGACTTAGTTCAGGATGATTCCAGAACCGTATCTTGTGTAGGCTATATCTCCGAAAGTATAAGGCCTCAGGAGATGAAATTTTAACCCAATGTACCTTGATCCGTCTAATAAATATCTTCCAATCCATTCCTTCTGAAACATTGTATAAAAAAAAATATAGATAAAATTCCAAGGTGTCTCGGATGTAGCAGCGAAACCCGAAGACCTTGAGCTCTGATACCATATCTTAAGAACCAAATATTAATATAGCATAGAAAAACCTCAGAAAAAGTACTAAACACCTTGAAAAAGAGATAATTTCAGATAATAAGCCTCTTCGAGGGGGTAACCTCCTTTTACCCCACTTAAATTTTCAAGTACAATATGATTCCAAACGAAAATGTCTCCTTGGTATATATAGGAGACTAGGAGGTATAATTACAACTAATGGAATAAATTCGACATAAATAAAATAAAATTACTAATGTAATATGCCCCAATTAAGGGGTAATGAGCCAATATTAGGGCTTAACAGGGCCACTATGAATTCTTGGTGATTCCCTTTGGTCTCTATAATTCCCCTTCCACTTTTCAAAGTCTTATGAATCATGTATTTCATGATTTCCTCTGTCACTTTGTGTTATTTTTATTTGATGATATTATCATCTATAGAAAAATATGGCAAGCCCATCTCACCCATGTGGATCAAGTTCTCCATCTCCTCTCCAAGCACAAATTTTTTATTAAACTGTCCAAATGTTCCTTTGGCATCTCTGAAGTTGAGTTTCAAGTCATATTGTTGGAAATGATGGTGTAAGGGTGGATCCTAAGAAAATTGAAGCTATCTAGAATCGACCTCTCCATAAAACTATTAAAAGTCTACATGGTTTCCTAGGTTTAACGGGATATTATCTAAAGTTTGTTCATAATTATGGAAAATTTCTCTCTCCTCTAGCAACTCTCCTTAAAAGAATGTTCTTTTTTGGACTCTAGCAGTTGACCAATCCTTCCAAGACTTGGAAGACGCTATGTGCACTACTATTGTACTATCCCTACCTGACTTCACCAAGAGCTTTGTTCTGGAATATGTTGCATCCAAGAGAGGAATCATGATAGTCCTCATGAAAGATGGATGACCTTTGGATTTAACCATAAAATATTTCTCAGAGCGACAATTGAGGAAATTGATCTATGAAAAGTAAAAGGTATTTGTCCAAACAAACTGGGATTAGGGCTCATGTGGACCATTGAATATAATAAATACCTAGAAGAAAGAAAGGGGAGAAACTAGAAGGTGGTCTTAGGATTTCAAAGATCATGAAACAAAAAATACCAAGGAATTACTAACTGAGTGAAAGAAAAATAAAGAAAGGCCAAACGTAAAATATGTTTGAATTACTAAGAATAAAATGTTGTCTCTCCCTCTCTTTGTTGTTGGATGTTTTCCTTTATATGATTCAAGTTGTGTGCTTCCTTTGAGGTAACTCTATTAGGTAGTTATTTTGGGTTGTTAACCTATTGTAACAACTTCTTTAGCCATTCTTTGATTTACTCCTTTATCAATGGGATGGTGATTTCTTTATTAACTCTAAGTGAAAATATATTCTCCTCTATTTCTTCAAATTTCACATGGAGTTGGTCAATTGCTCACAAGTGGTCCTCATTTTAATTTACAAATGTTCTAGGACAACACTTAATTTATTCTTTGCGAAACTCTACGAGGCTATCAAATTCATCAACCCATGAAGTATTAAGAACATATAAGTCCTTGTTTAATTGTTCCTCGGTTATGATATTGAAATTTCTTAAAAGTTGTTTTCCTTGTAATTATTTTACAATATCTGATGCTTTTAGAAAAACATCTCCTCTTTTTTAATTAATTCTCTCACAATCAATAATTGTATATTTTTACATATTTACTCTTTATTCCAATCCTTCCCTTATTTTTTTAGTCTTATGTTTGAGGGAAATTGTTCCTTACTTTTTTTATGTTCGCTCAAGCTAGTGACCCTTGCAATGAAATTTGTTTCTTCATTGTTCTTCATCATTATCTAGATATTTTTTCAAATATTCAATAAAATTTGTAATCCTTTGAGATAAATTCTATAGGATGGTACTAACCTCCCATGCTTGTGAAGTAATCTTGAGTCTTTTGTTGATGTTCTTGGAAATATATCTTCTTACTCCACTCAAAAGTTGGGCATATTTTCTCACTTGGATTGAGGTTCCTCGTGTACTTGGTAAAAATATGATTTGATGAAAATATGACTAATGGTTTTGAAAATAGTGGATTTTTACTCAGAGCATCCTCAAACTCGGTTATTATCTTTTCTAACTGAACATTTTTTATCCATTCTCTAAATTTGAATGGGAAGGAGAATCACCTATAGAAAAATGTAATTTCTAGAGGCCAAAGGGTCCTACTCCTGAAACATTAACTTATGAGCTCTTCTTCTTAATTTCCTTATTATATTTTACACTAACCTTTTTTATTTGCAACTTATTTTCTTACTTGTTGTATTGAGAGTTGTGTAGTGTTAAGGAATGCTCCTCATAAAACATCGATTCTTATGTTTCTAGGTCCTCTATAATATTCTATATTTTATCAATTCCCTAGGGTACCAAGTTCTGTATCTCGATACTATCAATCTCCATACCAGTGGTATTCCATTGGTTTCCTGAATATTGTCAATTACTTTTACTTGGGATTCATTTTCAAATTTGTTGGGACACTGTATATGTCTGTTCAAGATCAACATGGGGTGGATCATCTCCATTGATACCTCCAATACATCCACTATTAATCTCTCTGCTATTTATGTTCGTCTCTTGTTTTCTTTGCGTATAGGACAAGGTCCTA
Organism: Picea engelmannii; assembly: GCA_009831015.1. Taxonomy (NCBI): domain Eukaryota; kingdom Viridiplantae; phylum Streptophyta; class Pinopsida; order Pinales; family Pinaceae; genus Picea; species Picea engelmannii. The sequence goes on from ML813190.1 coordinate 40,494, forward strand.
TATTACTAAGGATTCAAGGAAGAATGCACATTAGTGTCAACATTACCCATTTATTTTTTTCTTCTTTGATTTGTAGTGTTTGAGTTGTTTTTCATAACTAAGTCTTGATTTCACACATTCTTGTCCTTTCTTGTGGGTTCATTATCGTAATTTTATTCATCAATTATGGTAAAGAGATTTTTTTACCTCATGGATGCTATATATTCAGAAAAAATACCTTTAGGTTCAAATCCCCTTAGAAGTTGTGTTTCTCTGAGATTAAATACATTGAGTGTCTCTAACACTTCCTTCAAATGGGAGAAATTATTTACTATTGTATCTCCAAGACGAATAGGATAGGTAATGAATTGACTTTTTCATTTCCTTTCAAATAGGATGCACTAAGATTTATATTGTCTACAAATTCCCCCCACAAAAAATCTATTACAGAAAAATATTCAGATCATAAGGGATTTTTCTTCACAACCATACAACCAAATGCAGGTATGGTTTTCCACTTGAATGAAAATTCCCTTTAGGTTGAAAAATTCCTCATCTTCCTAAGTTATTCTCTTTGGTTCCTCTCTAGTTAATACACGTTTGAACTCTTTGAGAAATATATCATGAATGATGTAAAAATGAAATGGTGCTTTGTGTTTCCATAGCACCCAGTACCAAAATAGAATTGATATGTTATCAGTATCAACATTTCCTTTTAAAGGAAGAACCTAAAAAACATTGAAATACACAATTGAAAAAACCAAGTATGTGGTCATGAAAAACCTTTGAGTATTCAAATAATTACTTAACTGAAAAGAAACTTCAATTCATATTACTTCTGGAAAATCAAAGATATCATCTTTCCAAAAATATAAGTAGTGTGAGTATAGAGATGACCTGGGTATATGGGATTTCAACTCTCATCCTACCAAATGCGTGAAAAACCATGAAATGCCCTGATACTATTCTTCCAATAAGGAGATGTTGATTGATGAAAGGTTGTTGGGCATCTTCGAAAACAAAATCACAAAATCCTTCAATACATTTGAACTACTTTCCTGTAAAATAAAGGAATACATTTGCATGAAGGAGCTTGAGAATATTATTTGTAGAAGGAAGGAAGAGCATTCTTGTACATGTGTTGAACCTGCATAGAATAGATCTAGCTAGAAAATACTACACACATTTGCAGAGAGAAATTGAGAAAGATGAAGCAAGAGAGAAAGAATGGAAGAAGTATGATTAACCGTATTCCACACTCAAAGTGTGAATAATTTACAATATATAGGATAAATGAGTAACAAATGAGCCATATAGGTGTTCTAGAGTGATCTGGACACACACCAATAGTTACGGGAGTAAACTGTCACCTAGTCTAGTCTCTTAGGTAGTTACATGAGTGAACTACCACCTAGCTGAGTTAACTAGTCAACTAGTCTTCAGTTAACTGACTAGACAAATAGTAGTGAGTTGGTGATGATCCCAATTTCGCATGGTGACAAAACCAATGCAACATCTAAACTCAACTCAACTAGTCAAACTGAAGTGTCAACTGAAATAAAATATTCTGCAAGTGGAATATTCTCCAGGTGGAATATTCTCCCCTAAAATACAAGAGGCTGGATAATGACTAATTATTACTAATAAGCAAGGAATAACCTTAGGAAAAATAAATCCTAGGTGTGTGTGAAGTAACTCCAACACCCCCCCTTGAACATCACTATGGTGAAACTAAAGAATGGGTCCCGGCTACGAGGCCATGTTAGGTACCCAAATACAAAAGATGCACTGAACTAAATGAGGAAAGAGGGAAAACCTCATGGGAAACCCACCCCCCCCTCAAATTACAATGCATAAAATAAATAAAATGAGAAGGAACAAAAGGTAGTTGCTAAGCAACCATGTTCTTCACTCCAAGAAGACCTCGCAACTGTGCAAGTTTGTGCTCTTTGAAGATTTTGTTGAAGATGTAGATGTCTGCATGGATATGATGAAGTATATGCATCATTGATATTTCCACACATATCCACTTTATCTTCTTGTAATGAATAATATCCAAATAAATTTTGGATGAAACTTTGAAAACCGTATGGCCATTTCCGGAAAAATGCTGAAATTTTGTTGATTTTGAAACAATCATAACTTTAGTTCCCGGACTCCGTTTTGGACGATTTTTTTTTTTAAATTGGATATTTTATTGAGAGGAATTCAAATATCCAATTTTTTCTGCAAATGTTTCTCAAAAAATATCATAATGGCGTCTAATATGCACGGCTCTCTTTTTGTCTCCTTAGATGCATGAATGGTGCATGCAAAAGTGTCTGCATGTGACTCCTGAGATGCATGCCATATATATTCCACATGAATTTTAGAAAATAAATCTTAAATAGACTAGACATCATCTTCAATCAATGGAATACAAATTTCTGCAAAAACGTTTGTAGAAGACTCTTCATAATAAGAGGCTTGATCTTCTGATGGCTTCTCTTCTATCTCTATCTGTTCGACCTCTTGTATGAAATCTTCACAATATTATTTATTCCAAAATAGAACCTCCAATATGGTCCATAATTCATTTGGAGTTAATCCTTGTGATTATTCATATACTTGATGGAAAAGTTCGGGAGAAATAGACATGCCGATACTTCCTATGGCCATATCTTATCTATTGAGAAAGTCATTTTTCTCATCGACAGAATCAAGCTCTACTTCCATTTCCATAGTTATTTGGTACAAGCCTCTGCATCTAAGATGAAGTAAAATTTTTGGCTTCCATTCCAAATAGTTTTGACGTGCGAGAAGTATTTCCGGTGAATAATCCATCTTTTTGTTGTCTTCAATCTTTTGTACCTACAAAAAATGATTTGGTGTAGATTTTGCTTAGCAGTATGTCATATTTGATACCATGTAAATGTGTTGAACCTACACAGAATATATCTAGCTAGAAAATACTACACATATTTGCAAAGAGAAATTGAGAAAGAAGAAGCAAGAGAGAAAGAAAGGAAGAATTCTCATTAATCATATTCACACTCAAAGAGTAAATAATTTACAATATATATAGGATAAATGAGTAACTAATGAGCCATAGTGGTGTTCTAGAGTGATCTGGACACACACCAATAGTTACTAGAGTAAAATGTCACCTAGTCTAGTCTCTCAGGCAGTTATGAGAGTGAACTGCCACCTAGCTAAGTTAACTAGTCAACTAGTCTTCAGTTAACTGACTGAACAAAGAGTAGTGAGTTGGTGATGATGCCAATGTCGCATGGTGACAAAATCAATGTAAATCTAAACTCAACTCAACTAGTCAAACTGACGTGTGAACTGAAAGAGAATATTCTCCAGGTGGAATATTCTCCCCTAAAATATAGGAGACTGGATAATGACTAATTATGACTAATAAACAAGGAATAACCTTAGGAAAAATAAATCCTAGGTGTGTGTGAAGTAACTCCAAAAATTCTCCTAAATAATTTTTGGGTTAGGACACCTATATTATTTCCTTCTCTACCTACTTGAATCCTTCTCATCTCAGAATCAAATCTTTTCACGCACCAGGATACCAACTCCTTGGAGTCAAAGACTTCTGGTACACAACCAATGTTAACAAGCCCTATAGTTCACATTGTATTTTTTTTCATTACTTCCATACTTTTTTTTAAAAACCAATGACAATAAGTTGACCATTGAAAATTCTTATATTTCCTAGCGAGAGAGTTAACTATATCATCACAAAAATGATCCTTCTTCCTTCTAGTTTCCATACTTTGTGTATCTTCAATGCACTTTGATATGCATGAAACAATAGTAACGAATTAAAAAGATTGAATCGTTAAAGGGAAAAGTGCATGGAGAGTATTCACTAAAATTTCTTTTCCACACATATGAATTACCTTTGAAATGCGAGTACCATAAATAAAAATTGTTAAGTAAATCGTTAAAAATTGGTAAATTTAATTCCCATTAGTCCTAAATTAGAGAAAAATTAGCATTCCATGAGAGACAACCAAAATCATAGGATGAGGGAAAGTAAATTTTGAGTTCATGGATGGAAGGATTAGAATGATCCCTAGTACTATGCACATCTAGGACCGACCAAAAATTTGATTTATGTAAGCAAGATGGATGATGCAGGGGTAAAAAAAATGTTTGAGAAAGAAACTTGCAGAATGGTTCAAGGGGAAATGGTGTTACAGAAGGGATTTCATATTGTAACTGACCTATATAATATTCTATGAAGAACTATTAGTGATGGGTGCAACAAATCCATTTTTCTTGAGATTGCAATTGAAGAAGAAAAAACTCTGACAATCTCTGGAGAAAAGTCTATTATTTGTCATAAAAGGTTGAGACATATCAAAGAGAAGGGCCTTCGAGTAATATATGGTAAATTTATGGTTGAACATATGTCTAACTACTCTATGGGTTTTTATTTTTCTGAACATTACATATATGGGAAGAAAAATTAGGTAACATTCCCCTCTGGTGCAAGGAGGGTAGATGGGATTTTGCAGTTGGTGCATAGTTATGTTTTTGGACTTGTGTCAATTTCATCACTAGGAAAATATGTGTACTATTTCTCATTTATATATTTCTTCTGATGGAATACATGGATTTATTTCCTCAAGAATAAACCTGAAGTCTTTGAAAAATTCAAAGAGTTTAAGTCTCTTGTTGATAATTAGACAGAGAAGAGAATTAAGGTGTTAAGGATGGATAATGGTGGATAATTATACAGAAATGAATTAAAATAATTCTATAAGAAGTGTAGTATAGAAAGGTAGAGGAATATTCAATATACACCTCATAAAAATGGATTTTCATAAAGGATGAACACAAAGTTTATAGAAAAACAAAGGTGCATGCTATGTGGTGCCCAGTTAGGACAAGAATTATGTGAAGGGGCAGTGGGTACTACATGTTACTTGGTCAATCGATCACCCTTGTCATCACTAGATAAAAATACTCCACATGAGGTATGGAATGGTAAAAAACCCTCTCTCACACATCTCATGGTATTTGGTTGCGATGCCAATGTTCATGTTCCAAATAAAAACAAAAGTAAAACTGCATAAAAAGGATAAAAAATGTATCTTTAAAGGGTATAAATATGGTCTGAAGGGTTATAATATTTGGAACCCGAAAAATAAGAAGGTAGTGTATATATGAGAGGTGTTATTTAGAGAAATCAAAGAGGTTGTCAAATAGGAAGTCCTACCAAGGGAAGAAGAACCAAATAAAATAAAGTTTGAAGTGAAGGATAATGAATCAGAGTCTACATAAGAACATGAATAATAAGAAGAAGAGCCTCATACTCCAGTATTGAGGAGATTGGTTAAGGAAAGAAGGAAAATGGAAAGGTATACTCCACCTAATTTATGGTCAAATTCTATTTTTTCTATTACTGATGATGATCCTAGAGATTTTAGGGAGGAAATGGATTCAGAGGATGAAAAAATCTAGAGAAAGGCCATGGTAGAAGAAATGACATCCTTGGACAAGAATGAGTCTTGGGATCTAGTGGAGTTGTTGAATTGAAGAAATCCCATTGGCAACAAATGAGTGTTTAAGAAGAAGTTGAATGCAAAAGGTAAAGTGGAGAAATAAAAAACTCAGTTAGTACAAAAAGGTTATTCCCAGGTACGGAAAATTTACTTTTGTGAAAGTTTTTCTCCTATTGCCAAGATAACTTATTATTTGTTGTTGTTGATTTTGATTTGGAAGTAGAACATATGGATGTGAAGAAAACATTCCTACATGGGGATGTGGAAGAACAAATCTAAATGAAGCAACCAAACATATTTATTGTGAAGGGAAAGACAGAGTTGGTATCAAAGTTGAAAAAGTCCTTGTATGGGTTAAATCGATTACTAAGGATGTGGTATCAAATATTTGATACTTATATGTTGGGACTTTGATTCAAATGGAGAAAAGTGGGTCACTCTGTCTATTCAAAATTAAGTGATGATCATCTTATTTATTTGGTATTGTATGTGGATGATATGTTGTTGAAAGAAAATGAAAAGGATATTATCTGGTATGTGAAAACCGATGTTTCCTCTAAATTTTATATGAAGGATCTTGGTGCTAAAAATTTAATTTTGGGCTTGGAAACTAAAAGAGATCAAGAAAATAAGAAATTGTGGTTAAATCAGAGGAAATATGTTGAGACAATATTGCAAAGGTTTAATATGTAGGAATGTAAATCGATCAGGGTTCATATTTTTGTAGATGTAAAGTTATTTACAGATCAGTATCCCAAGACACGGGAAGAGGAAGAGGATGTGTCTCATGTTATGTATGCTAGTGTGGTTGGCATCTTGATGTTGTATGCAATGTTATGTACTGAATGGACATTTCACATGCCGTGGGAGTTTTAAGCAGGTATATGTCAAAACATGGGAAGGATCATTGGACAACAGTAAACAGGGGTTTCATATATTTGTGTGGAACTACTATTTATAGTTTGTGCCACTAAGGAAGACAAGGATTGGATGGAGTGTAGGACATACATGGGTTTGTTGATGTGAACTAGGTTGGAGATATAGCTCACAAAATATCTACAAGTGGGTATGTGTTTAACCTATTTGAATGAGCAATCAATTCAATGAGAAAAACACAAGTTGTAGTGGCACTCTGAACTACAAAAGTTGAATATATTTTAGCCACTCATGCAAGAAAAGAAGTAGTATGGTTATAAATATTGTGTTCCAATATTGGGTTGGTATAAAAATATGTAAGGATATATTCTGATAGTTAGAGGGCAATCTTCCTGGCCAAGAACCCATCTTATCATTCAAATAAAAAGCCTATTGATGTTTAGTATCACTTTGTGAGAGACATGGTTAAAGACAAGGTGTTGTTGATGAAGGTAGACACTTTGGAGAATGTTGCAGATTCATTAAAAACATATGTGAATATTGAGAGGATGTGTGTGTGGAGGATCTATGGGAATTTCTTCTAAGAACCCCTGTAATGTTTTTTTGGCGATTTTTGTATCCATTTTTAGTAGTTTTTTAGCACATGGTTTTCGCCAATGGTTTTCTAATTCTGGTTAAAGAATTAGAGTTGTTGACTAATTTGAGTCAATCTATCATGGGTTTTAGATGACATGGGATCCTATATATTGTATTGTAAACAATGAAGAGATGACAATGAATAAAATATTAGAGGTGCGACTCTAAACAATTTGATGGTTTAAACAACTTGATGGCTTAAATATGTTTTAAATATTTGTTTAATGTTTATGTGTGTCATTGTATCTTGTCCTTTTTTTATTAAGAATACAGTTGGAACAAGAAGTAGTCACGTTATTTCAACAACAAAAAAAAGCATTCTGATTAAATATTAATGTTTAATAAATCATTTTTAAATATGAAACAAAAAATGACTAAAAACAAATTAAAAATGTTTTTATAAAAATTAACAAGTAGGTTCTTTCAAAAAATGTTTTTATAACAAAACATTAAGTGAAATTGACCATAAACTTGGTCTTTAAAGATTTATCTTCCATAATTTTAAATTCAAAAAATTAATGTTGTGTTCCTACCGAGCAACATGTATAACATAACAATTTTGGAATGGACATGATAGAAATACTAACATGATAGAAGAAAGAAAACATAACAAAAACATATACCATACATAACAAACTTTAATGTCAATTTCACATAACAAGCTATATGGAGTACATGAAATTCACTAATTAAATATTGATGTTTAATAAATCATTTTAAATATGAAACAAAAATGAACTAAAGATAAATTAAAAACTTTAAATATTGATGTTTAATAAATTATTTTTAGATATGAGACCATAAAGAACTAAAGAGAAATTAGAAATATTTTTCCATATTTAATGATTATTAATATGTATATTCTCCATAGTTTATAAAATAACACAAAACATCCATAATACTTTTATCCATAGAACTTCATCTTATGCAATCATTTCCTTTTGAAAAATATATTTGTAGAGAAGAAAGCATGATAGTTGTTGTAATGAGGTTTCTTTGATGAAGACCAAAGAGATTTACTATGTAAAGGGTGGAGACATTCCAATTTTCAAAGTTGTTTCAGTTATACATAGATATTGATATACTTATTTTTCACATATAAATTCCTTTAACATAATATTTATAACAGGAAATACCTTGTTTTACACAAATATAAAGGATTGTTTGATTTTTTAGGGCAATATTCAATTGAGGTGTTAGTTGAAACTTTGTGAACTATTTGAATATAATTTAGGAGATATATTTGGTGATGTTCTTGGCCTCTATTAACATTTCTATATTATTCTAGGGAAATATTCATTTGAGATGTTAGTTGAAACTTTGTAAGCTATTTGAATATAATTTGGGGGATTTATTTGGTGACATTCTAGCCTTTATTAACATTTCTATATTCTTCCATATAATATGTAATGTATATTATTTCAAGGTTTCTTTTACGAAAACCAATTTACTCACTTGTAACATTTGAGTGGTCATACATATAGTGTTCATGATCTATTAGATCTTGTTACACATGATTTTGGTCACTCTGGTGATGTCTCTACAGGTTATGTGTTCAGGCTCCCACAAGGACTTTTTGCCTGAGAAAGATGACTGCTCTCTTCTTTCAAAAATCACATTTTTAAGATGAGTTCGCAGGCTGCCTATGTTGCAGGGTGCGAGAATCCCTCATTCTCGCAGGCCACCCACACTTAGGGTGTGAACTGTTTGCAGTCAGCTCCATAGATAGGGTGCGAACCTATTTTTAAGCTTGGAAAGGAGAAGAGGTCACGAAGGTTCTAGAAGGGGATCTTCTAGAAAATGAGTTGGCATTCGCATGGTTGGCATCCTACTGACTTCTCATATTTTGTGGGATTATCCTTATCCATGTAACCATCCCTCATTCTCCTGTATACTGAAAGGTTTCTCATGGAAACGTTTAAGCAAGATTGAATGAAGAATTGGTGAAAGAATTGTGTGAAGAACCCTGCTTTGATAGAAGCTTGAAGACTCCATTTGGTCTATCAAGAAGAATTGGATCTTCTTCATGCAAGTGTAGAGAAAGTGTGTGTGTTGGAACCAAGGGTCACTGAAAATAAGCTTGCGACATCAACGCGATCAAGTTGTATCTTCTACTTTCATTTAATATAATACAGCGGCATGTCACTTTCCCATAAAATCACTCTTATTTTATAGCATAACTCCTTGATCATATCCATAAGTTGACATTGAATATACTTTTCTATCTTCACTTTAGTTGGTTTGTGTTTTTTTGGACCTGACGTCACAAGAGCACCAGAGTGAATTTGGAACAACAGGGACCTAAGGAAGCGATATAAAGGTACGCTACTCATTCCTTCTTATTGGTAGATTCAATGACTACAACTTAGGGAAAGAGTTGTGTCCTGTCCTTTTTTGTTCTAGATCCAGGTGGATCTAGGGAGATCTCTTAGTGTCCGCACCTACTTATTTGTCCGATAATAGATGTTTTCTCCAATGAGTTGGATTCACAACCCTTTTATTGGACCGTTTGCATCCCTTCTAGATTAATTATGTATCTGGGTCGGATTTGGGGCCAAATCCATCTTTGGCGACCAAACGATCATCATTGGGTTTTTGGGCCACTAAGAGAAAGTTGAGAGGATTCGTTAGAAGGATGTGATTTTAAATTATTTTTCATAGGGATTCACTATTTCATTACTTTATTTTCTATTTTTTACAAGTTGTGTGGAAGTTTAAATGCTTTATGAATTGGATTTTTTTTTTTTTAAATAGTGAGAACTTGTGACTTTGAACACTAAAGCAAAGACTTATTTAATGTGTACAAAGTCAAATAAGGAAAGAAAATTAGTCATTTTCATTTAAAATTTGTTAAGAATTATTTTTAATTGATGAAATTGTAGATATTAAAAATTAATATTGCACAAACTTGTTCTAGGAGGGTTAGTCACGTTGAACCTTTGGCCATATCTATTGTAAATATTATGACCAAGATCTAGCCATATATATTATGACTAGGATGCTCTTAGCATCCAGTGATATAATTTTTTCATTTTAATCAAGGGTGCTCAATCCATTTTTACATTAAAAATGAATGTATCATCAATTTAAAATTGCAATTTTCGTAAAGATTTTCAAAATGGATTTTAGGTAAACTAGAAAAGGTCAAAATTAAAAAAAAAAAAATAAGAACTCTTTTCTTGACACTCAAAATAATGGGAAAGGAAACTTGCATTTTGTCTTGAAATATGGAAAGGACAATTTTGGATTCATGGAATTACATATATCATAAGTTAACATCGCACAAGGCATATTTCAGGGTGTTGAATCTATTTTACATTAAAAGTGACAATTCCATCTGTTTAAAATTGCAATTTCATTAACTGTAGTCATTCTAAATTGAAAAAATTTCATATCTTAGATCTTAACATTACATAACCTAGTTACACCAAGGATCTTCAAGGGAAAATTCAACTAATTTTTCCAATAAAAATAGCAATTTCATCCATCGAAAATTGTAAATTTGGTAAAGATTGCCTTATTAGATTTTGATGATGGTAAATAAGAAAAGGTTTAATCATAGATCATTTAATATTGTTCTTGAGTTATTTAGTATTCTAAGCATTCTACGAATTGGTTCTTCTCCAACCACTCAAAATAATGTGAAGGGAATTTGTTGTTTTTTACTTGAAATTCGAGAAGAATCATTTTTTATTGATGGAATTGCTAATATATCAAATGTTAACATTGTGTAATTTTGTTGCACTACGAGTCTTAAAGGGTGTTCAATATATTTTTACATTAAAAATAACAATTTCATCCACCCATAATTGTAATTTCAATCAAATTGTTTGGTTGGATTATGGTGATTGTAAACTAGAAAAGCTCAAAATCATAAAATGTTTATTCTTCTTAAGCTTTTTTCTAGTCTAACCTTTATACAAAATGGACCTTTTCTAGCCACTCAAAATAACGAGAAGGGAAATTGACATTTTTTCCTTGAAATCTGACAAGACTATTTTTGGATTGATGGAATTATGAGTATCAGATGTTAACATTGCATAATCTAGTTCCACTAGGGGCATTCATGGGTGTTGAGTCCATTTCTATATAGAAAATAACAATTTCATCAATCTAAAATTGTAATCTCAGTAAAGATTACCTAGACACAATCCACTTATGCTAAACTAGAAAAGGTTAAAATCATAGAGAATGTTTCCTTCTTCTTGAATTATGTCATTGTCTAAATGTTCTATCAAGTGGTCCTCTCCCAAAGACTAAAAATAATTTCTAGAGTACGTGCACAACATTCCACTTTTCAAGGGACATGCATTTTTAGCCATTCCTAAAAATAAAGGGGTTGCATATTTTTAGCAGTGTTATTTATAGCAATTCTAACACATGGCATTGAATGGGAAACTAATGCACATTGGATGTGGATAACTTAGTTTCTTAGGAATTGTGCATTTACTTTATTATTAATGTAGTCAAACTTATAATTTACCACTTAGGGACTTGTGGTATTGACCCATGGTATTGAATAATTAAGAATTGATTAAATCTAACTAGTTCATGCACAAAGAACCCCAATATTATGTGCACTTCCTTTTCTCCCTAGATCTTGGCTTGTGCTTAAAATCATACAATAGAAAAAAGGGAAACTATCATTTTTGTTCTAATATTCAACACAAATAATTTTGGATTAATGGAATTGCAAATATCAAATGTTAACATTGCATAATTTGGTTGCACTAGGGGTATTGAAAGGTGTTGAATCCATTTTTACATTAAAATTAACAATGTGATCAATTTAAAATTGTAATTTTGGTAGATATTGCCTAACCAAATTCCAACAAATAGAAATAGTTAAAGGTTTATCCCTCTCTATTTTTTTCTAATCAACACTACATCATCATCATCATCATGAACACAATAATCAATCAATTAAATATATTAAAATCACGAATATAAAACTTTCTCCTACTACTCAATAATAATATTTATTGTCTCCCAACTACGGCCCTAAAGTATCTTGATGAATTTAACCTACATATAGCTCACAACCATAAGATTTATAAAACTTTCTCCTCCCGCTGGTCCTAAAGCATATGGATGAGTTGAAGCTAGATTATATGTATAATTTATTAGTTAAATTATTTGTTCAAATGCATTAAGGATTGGCTTTTCGCCAAATAAAATTATTTGGGGGGCACATAGCATAGATTTAATTCTATTTCCTATATTTGAGACTTAAGTTATGAATTGGGGCATAATCATGTTCCTTAAATTTATAGATTGATTTTGAGGTGTTCTGTGAGGTTCAAACATACCAAGAATTAATATTGTAGGTGAGTTGGTTCTGGGTTGTATTTCCGGTGGGATGGTGAGTTTCAAACCATAATGGAGGAGGGAAATGTAGGCGAGAAAGAGTTAATTTTTCACTCTCATATCACTTGGATTTAATTCTATATTTTGCTCCACAATATGCAATTTTGGTCACCTCAAGAGATTCTCTTTCACCTGTTTCTTGTTGTGTGTTAGAGTGCACTTAATATCTCGAACCAAACCACCAATCCTGCTAGTGAGTCTTGAATATGGGGTTTAACCTTATATAATAAATTAATACAAATAGATTCTTAATAAAATTAGAAAATATAGTTCATGGTACACACACACATTACAGAGAGATTTTTACCCTAGAAATCTAAACTAGGAAAACCAACAACATGTTTAGAGACGCACCTCTAATATTTTATTCATTATTTATTCATTTTTTATAATGAAATATATATAGGATCCCCCAACATCCAAAAACCCTAATACATTGACCTAGATTAGTCAACAACCCTTATTCCTTTACCGTAATTAGAAAACCATCGGTGAAAACCATGTGCCAAAAAACTAATAAAAATAGATTCAAAGAATGTTAATTTTTTTTATGGGGGTGCTTTCACAAAACACCCTAGAAAGGGAGGATATACCCCCCTGTGACCCCCCTCATGGACCCCCATGTGCCCAATGCAATGCACACACTAGGTCTAGTCGTGAAAATATAAAACATACCCAATAGTTTATCCATCGGTGGTTGGGAATGAATCCTTAAGATATGGAATGATATTCAGAGTTGACATTGTCATACATGTAGGAGGTAAAAGATAAACAAGGAAGAAACGCTTTCCAATCATGAAGATAATGTGGATCAAGACATGTCTATGTGATTTGTTAGCTTATGATATCATTGGGAATTGATTAAAGAAGAGGGTATTAAATCATTACTTGATGTTCATAATTTGTGAGTTAAGCCTTTGGGAAATGTTGAATGATATACCAAATATCGAGAGAGATCCAAGTAAAGGGGTGATATATAACCAGGATAGAGAGACACGAGTTGGGACTGAGGTTGAGGTAGAAGCATTTGTACCGAAATGCTATCTATTTTAAAATAGAAATTCCTGGTGAGTTGGATAGTTGATAAAGAGACACCCTCACATAAAAAAAAAGACACATAGAATAGGCTCAGGTTAATTGGACCAAAAGGATTGTTTTCAAAGTACCATAATAGAGGAAACTATTAAAATAGGTATGGATATGACACCACAAGAATTCCATGAGACTCTATTTGATGTTGTGAACATGAATGTAGTTGATGTTAAACATGAAATGAGATATATACTGTCATTATTCAATTTCAAATTCCTAACAATGATGTTTTCTAAACTTTCTACTTTTTGGAAAGTTTCACTCGAATTTGGCTATATAAATTTGGGTGAAATCACAAGTTTTTGTTGTTTAAATTGGATTTTTTAATGTATAAGTGGATTCAACATATTGAAAGACCCTTGGGTCACTTGTATTATAGGGACTTGACCACTCAAATATCTAGTGTCAACAATTTTTCATTAGATTTCAAGAAAATTAGTCATAAAATATGCACAAAAAAAGGTTAAAAAGTAGAACGTCTATACTATGCCCTTGATCATGTTATTTCCTTTAAATGTTTTAACAATTTAAAATTGACAGTGTTACCCTCCCATGCCTAGGGGTAACTAGAGGAGGTAATTTCTCATGGCCCATAATGAAGACAATGATCCTGACAACCATGGTGATCAACATGTCCACTCATGGAAGCCCAACAACCCCTCTTAGATGTCTCTTTCACTTTTGATCAACAATGCTCATCACATCCAATCAACACAATCTTTGGCAGATGCTGGTCCAGTGTCATCACGAGGTACATTAGTACTTTTGTGATATCAAGTGTTGTACTTAATATATTGTGCATGTGGATGAGGATCATTTGTTGAAGTTGGATAATGAATCATAATCTCAAGAAGTTATGTTTTTTTCCTTTTTTCATCTTGGTGGCCATCATTTCCACTCTAGTCTCATGTTGTCCACCACCCAAGTGAAAGGCGTATTACTCAGGGCCCCTCACAAATGTAACATTTGTTTTCCCAATAATACTCAACACTTACCATCCTGGAGCCTATCACAATGTACTAGGCTTCGTTAATGGGTCATGGTTCATTCTCTCATGAGAAGAAATGCTAAAGGAAAATTGGTTGATTCCAACTGCTAGTAAAAAGGATAAATAATTTCTTTTATGAAATATAGAAAGAAATGGGATAAGAAGGACTTTTAAAATTTGGACCATACTTAAGCTCTTCCCTTTCCGTGTTCTCCCTAGTCCCAAAGCAATGGATGATAATGCTTGGAAAATTAAAAATTGGACTTGAAAATTAATAAAAGGACAATATAAAAGGCATATTAATGGGTTGAAAAAACATAACACCTACAAAGAGGTAATTCAAGAGAAAGCACACCCTCTACGAATGTTCTCATATAAATGGATCAAATTATTCACACTTACTATTGAAGGGTTATTTTCTTTCATATTTCCTTTGTGATGTATCCCTCTATTTGGATATTTTATTTCTTTCTTTGGTTGGCACATCTAATAGGGTTTGATGATGGTCCTCCCATACTTAAAATTGACAACCTACATAAAGTCATGAGCTAATGTGAAGTTTGAAGGGGATACTTGATGTGAATTTTTCATGTCACTTTTATGTTAAGTAACAACTTACTTTATATGATTTAAGTAGTCTTATACCTTGTGAACATTGGTATTACTTTATTTCATAGTTTCATTTGATATGGATCATGGGTGATTTTAAGAACCCCTCCTAAATTTATATCTATAATAAATGGGTGAATCCCCATGATACATAGGAAAAATTGAAGGCTATTTAATCAATAATATAATATGTATGTATAATTTTTTGGCGAATTTTTTAGTCAATTATATAATCTTGTAAAATCTTGGCGAATCTTTGATTGAATTATAAACTCTTGTTAAATCTTGGGGAATATTTCATTGAATTATAAAACCTTGTAAAGTCTTGGATAATTTTTTAATAAATTATAAAACCATATATAATAATAGGAAAATGTATTCATTAAACTGCAATATACCCATTTTACATATTTGGAAAAATAAACATAACTTGTCCATCCTCTAGACAATGTTACAAGAATTAGGGTTTATGTTTGTCAAGGTTCTCACTATACACTCTTTCATATCCCTCTATTAGTGTTGATGATATTTCACCACAAAGTTCATATGTGTTGATCTTGACCACCATTTTCGTCAAGCTTAGGATATATTAATCTTTTCTCTACCACTTCTATTATGGATTCTTTATTACCAATTCATCGAAAATGAAAGCTCCCTTCAAACAAGTTCATCATGGGATGTTCATAAATAGGAGCATGCATAATTCTATACATAAATAACTCCAAAAGTATGAGAATATTAATAGTTCACATTCCATGCATGACTTCCTCTCTAATCATCCATTTGTACTAAAAAATGACCCCTTTCCAAGGAAGAAAGGTCTCTTTTATCCCTTATATTTTTATTGTCTTATAAAAACTGAAAGGGACACATAACTTTATAATAAATGTTGGGCATAGATTAGGCCTTAGAAAAAGAGATAGTCTCAATTATACTGCCATAATTCAACATTAAAAATAAGAGAGGTAGATTACGTAAGGGCTATTATGTCATCATGTATATCTAGACCTGACAGTAGCACTATGCACAGTCAAAGTCCTATCATCCATTTTAATCCCATTAAGGGTAGCACATGCTATGTATGTCACTTGACATATCACCTTTGGACATCTATGACATTTTGCATGGACAACTATTCTTGTGGGAGAGCCATGGAATATTCTATTCCAAACGTCTTTGCATTGTTTCGAACATTAACGATAAGTGATTTTGTATTATTGAGGTCAAATTAACATTGAAAGGCTCCTAAATTTCAGCTAAATAGTGTCGCAAGCTCACTTGTAGAAATTTATTTTGTTAACAAATCAACCAACAATTGTTTAATTGATTATTGCACCAATGCAAGTTTCCTTTGTTATGCAACTAGGGCAACAAAAGAAACTTAATACATTTATTGAGGAATAGAATGACATTCAAGGACCCCACAAGAGTACCTCTATAGTTGTCAAGTCCAGCATCACATATATTTGGTACTTGGAAACTTGTTGTTCAACAAAAACCTGTATTACAAATCCATTGTAGAAAAAGAGAAAAAATAGTGCTAGATTTAACATATCCTGCTAAAAGGACACATCAAGCTAAGTGCTTTGGCTTGTGGAAGTCCCATTCCACCTACAACAAAGAAATATGATACATAGAACCTCTATAATGACTATTGTGCCCTCAACAAAATTATAGTAAGTTATAGATATCCAATATCGTATATTAAAGACCTTCTAGACACATTGAAGGGAGTCAAGATCTTTTACCAAGATTGACTTTAAGTTTCACTACCATAAAGTTTAAACCAACACTTTATATGTTTCGAACACTAGATTCAAAGCAATATTTAAACTATTTGAGTGGTTGGTGATACCCTTTCTCATAACAAAGGCACCAAAAACCTCCATGCAATTGATGAACGATGTTTTGCGCCCATTTATAGATAAATGCATTGTGGTCTACCTCAATGATGTTCTTATCTTCAATAGGACATGAGATGAACACTTCCAATGTATTGTGCAAGTCTTTCAAACTTTGCACCAACATAAGTTCCTTTATAACCTAGAAGTACATAAGTATTGATGGAGTACATACTATACCTTGGCTTCATTATTGATTAAACAAGTGTGCATGTGGATCCAAAGAAAATGTAGGTCATCCACAATTGGCCTACCCCAACCAACATCAACAAGTTATGAAGATTCCTCTACTTGGCACAATTTTACAGGGGATTTTTCTTGGGTTTCCTTTGATGTTACACATCCCTTGCATGAGATCTTGCATGAGAATAGAAACTCATTTTCAAATGGGATCACATGTAACAAAAATTATTTGAAGGAGTTAAGGTGCCCTATGCTAGCCTTAAGCCTAGGTAATCTCCATCAGGAATTTGAGAATCAAACCAACACCTCTTAGTATGCACTTGACATTGTTCACATCCACCATGGACACCCAATCACATACCATTCAAAAACATTCATTGATGTTATCCACAACTATTCAACCTACAATCATGACCTCTATGTGATTGTTTAACATGTCAAAAAATGGTGATAATACATATTGGGTAAGGAGATTTTTTTTCATTCCAACCATAAGCCTTTGCATATTGTGCTGACACGGAGTAATTTGCAGAGCACACAATGACTTAAATGGATTGCATGCTATTGTAGTTTCACCTAGTAATCAAGCACAAGTGTGAATTGTCCAATTGTGCAACAAAATAGAGTAAACCACCAATCAGCACATTGCTAGTCATTTTGGACATGTCCACATAAGATCATTATTAGTGGCATCAATACACCGAAAAACACCATTTTCATACATCTATACAGATCACAACTCTAGGCAATCTAGTGGAAATTTCTAGTTGCAC
Organism: Picea engelmannii; assembly: GCA_009831015.1. Classification (NCBI taxonomy): domain Eukaryota; kingdom Viridiplantae; phylum Streptophyta; class Pinopsida; order Pinales; family Pinaceae; genus Picea; species Picea engelmannii. The sequence goes on from ML813190.1 coordinate 58,405, forward strand.
AACAACTTGTATTTCCATGTAAATTTGTGTGCACTGGAAAGGGAAAATAAAACAACATAATCTAGGAATACCTTATCCCAATTCAAGAGGTCACTTTGAGATACATAAGTTTCTCGTAGTTTTGTAGAAACACTTATATTGGTCTCACCCTTATGCAAACATTGATAAATACATGAAGTCCTTTGTTTCTTTCACAATAAAAAACTAGCCAATAGGAAGTAGGGACTATACACATCTCTATTCAATCCCAGGCATCCAAGGGAGTCTATATTTGTGAATTTTCTAATAAGCCTACCAAAAACATGAAAAAACCATGATGCAGTGTCTATTTTCATTGATAGGTTCTCGAAGATGGTAGTACTTTCCCCTTGTAATAAAATTGACTTTACAAAAGACATAACAATTTTTTTTTGCACACATATGGGTCAAATTTGGATCACCAACATACATTGTCTCATACCATGAACCTAAGTTCATCAACAATTTTTGTAAATCACTCTAGAGAATGTAAGACACAAGGATTAATATCTCCATAGTATTTCACCTGCAAAATGATGGGAAAGAAAAAATTGTGAACCACATTATTGTTTACCCACTGTGCATGTACAATCATAGGCACACTCACATTTGGGATGACAAACTTTCTTTCATTTAGCATAGTTACAACATAGTTTATCAAAACTCCACACAATGCAGTGATTTAGAATTATGATATGAATATCAACCCACTGTTGGATCATGTTGTTATTGATGCCAATGGTTTGATTGATTGATGTCATTTATTGATGTCAAGTGATTGATTGATTGATGATTTATGTAATATAATATGTAGTGTCCTTGATGAGAATGCATAGATGAAGATGGATCAATGAGTTGTCATTGATACATGATGAAGATGGATCGATGTAGTTCCATTGGTATATGATGCATTGTTGAAAAATGTATAGATGACTCATTATTGTCTTATCATGATTGATAAGGTGCACAAATAGATGAACTCCAAAGTGGTCCCCTTATGGTGAAATCCCTCACAGGAAGACGCTTTGCGGATTGAGTTATCCTAGAAGAATGGTTGGAGGACCCATGCTCTCATTATTGTCTTATCATGATTGATAAGGTGTACAAAC
>ML813190.1:104479-157588 GCA_009831015.1 Picea engelmannii
ATAAGTACAAGCAGTTCCATGCCAAGCTCTATGTCCCATGAAAATTATCAGTTGGAGGGGAATAAGGTTTGGCTTCACATCCAAAAGGAGAAATTTAAAGGCCAACATCACAACCTACACCCACTAAAATACAAAGTGTACACCATCATTGAGAAATGAGGTGACTATGATTTCAAGCTTGATTTCCCAGTTTATCTTTGTCTTCATCCAGTTTTGAACATTGAGCTCCTGCAGAATTATCCATTACTTGAGTGGAGTGTTATGTACCCTAAGCCTCTAGTCAACATTAATTTTGAGTTTAGCATGTTGATACAATCAACACTTTAACAAGTGCACCAAAATTTTCCCCTGTTTTTATCTAGTGTAATGGGAACTGATTCTTCTAGGACCCTCACAAATGCAATGGGGAATATTTCTTTTTGAGGGAAATTTATTTATGTTCTATATATGGAATTCTTGTACAAGTCTGTTTTATATATAATATGTCTTCAATTTTTCTAGTGTTCCTTCAAAGGTTCTGAGCCAATTTCCTTTATATCTGGAAGCCCTGTGAACTGTTCATAGATTCCATATCTATTATAGACTATTTGAAAAGGCTCAAATTTGAACATGTCCTATCCTTCAACGTCCACCATACAAATGATTTTACCTCTATGTGTTGACATATCATATTCTACTTCAAGATTCAAATCTGAATCTCTACAATGTAACTAATGTCCATAGTGATCTAGTGAAATCATTGTGAATTTCTGAAATAATATATAAGGAATGAATTTTAAATTCAATTCCCCTGCAAACTTTAATTTTGTATCTGGAAACACTTTAAATTCTCCCTCCAAGGGTTTTCAATTCATAGTGTGAATTTGTATATCTTCATTAAATCTTTATTACATAGAATGATTGCCTCAACTCTTTTTACTTTTATTATGTATTTTATATGAAGATCGACAGTTGGAGGGTAGCCTTTAACTCTGTAGTCAAGCATTCCATGTTGTGGTCAATAATTCTATGTTTTGATTCACCAGCCACCTCTGACCACGTTATGCTCAGTGAAATTTAGTGTGCATATCGATATTGAAAGTAGATTTAGTTAACATGAGAACAAAATATAAATAGAATTTGTGCTTCTAAGCTTGTAGTGGAAAGAAGATAAACAAATGATGTAAAGATTTGATTATATTGGTTTCTGGTTGATATTTCTATTTGAAGTTATATAGCGTGTGGTTAAAATCAAGACTATATATGCATGGAAAATCAACTCAAATGTGTTAATAGACTGTACATATCACTATGCTATTGTATATATTGTGTATGTTGGGCTCTACCTATCACTAGTGAGATGCATGCAGACCAAGACCTATCTAATAGTGAATAAACACTATAGAAATTCACTGTAGTATTCAAACACTATGTCAGAGTTCACACTTGAAAATCAAGCTAGATTAGTTGGGAAAAATGTCGACTTGGTTGAACAGTATCCCAACCTGAAAAGTACATGCAAGAATAGAGGAATGGATTTACCAATCGACATAGTAATGAAATATTATTTATAGTTTTAGATTTTGGGGACATTTTTGTTGATAGTAGACTGATTTTTTATTCCATGTGATATATGCATGTGACCCTAGGACCTGTGTACACATGTTCATATGAATGCTCAATACTTTGTAATATGTTTGAAGTAGCCTTACTAGTTTTATGTATTGTATGGTGTCTTTAATTAAATGTCAATACCATACCCTCATACATGATAGAATCCGATGAAAATATTGCAATTTTTCCAAACTCTGAAATGGTGAAAAATGTTGATCACATCGCTAACATAGATTTTAAGCCAATAGTATAATTGTATAAGTCTTTTAGTACCTGTAGAGTTTTGCATGGCATGAATCCTTTAAATACTTAGTCTTGAAGAAGGATTGTGGTATAAATTTAGCAATGTTTGTTTTAAAAGGAGAGGTACAAATAAAATTTATTTGGGAAGCTCGTAGCTCTGAAGTTGGATACTTTGGAGTCATCAAAATCTTGGCTAATTTTTGAAGCTAGTATTAGTTGTATATGCACACTAATGTGGAGAAATTTGTATCTAGTTGTTTTCTATACAGTAATTCAAATCCAAAAATTGGGAGTTGAACTTTTAAAATCCACATACTATTCGGTAATCCTAATCGGTAAAGGCCATGGGCACTGTTAATGGGCATTGTTTATAGATCCTGTGAGATGGGAATTTCTTTCCATAGTTCAAATAGTGTAACTAGGCAATCAGCAGGAAAACACTTCTTAAAATTTCATTCGTGTATTGGTACATTTTGCAATGCATAATATTATTTTTGACTAAGATAGTATAGTCTTAAGAAGCTTTGGGACTACCCTGTGTGTTTATGGATACATACTTGAAGAAAAGTACAACTTTCTTGAAGAAGTTCAAACTAGTGAAGTGGTAACCAGGTAGAAGAAACATACTCGATATTGAAACTATCGTTTCTTCTTTGACAACTTAAATGAAGTTGGATGTAAATTATTGGTGTATTTCCACTACAAGGGAATAGGTAATGAAGTATTGAGTGGAGGAAAGGTTCCTTATAATATGACAATGATTTAGAAACAATATAGAAGATATTTGTTCATAACTATTGTGTCTTCTTGTTATAATTGGCTGAAAAGAAAAAGCATTCATAGTGTGTTGTGTACTTTCATAAATTGTAGTTAATCTATAAGAAAAATTTTATGGTCTTACAATGAAATGTTCAGTTGAAAGTTTTTGTTGATTCAAGGCGCGGGATCAATTGTTTTTTTAAAAACACATCTGAGGAAGTTACAAAAAAATTGTGATCATGTGAAACTGCAATATCATTGACATCTAATTGATGCTCCTGAAGATGTGCAACTGGAATTCCCTGAGGTCACCATGTTCCATCAAGAACAAATGTTCGATAATAAGAAGACAACATCATTTCTTCAGATGATTATGGGGAACCTGCAAATTGATCAACTAATAATGAGAATCCTTTATCAACAATGTACAAAAGAGTTGTATCTTCATTCATGTGTGTTCTTGAAACTCCATTTCTAATGACCTTACTAACTTGTTTTGGAGCAGCAAAGATGCCATTCAACATAGAACCAATAAACATTTTGGGTGGGAAAGAACCTATAATAATAAGTGATATGTGCATTAGCTCTGCAGAAGGCACGTAATAATCTCTTTTCAGCATAATTGCTTTTTTTTTTGGCTTGATCCATTTTATTTTTTCTTATTCTTTAACTGCATAAGCAGAATGTCTCTTGTGCCACAATATTCAACCAACTTTGCTTCATGTAGCCATTCTTGTTCTTTAACCTCATCTAATGATTTTGTTGTAATGCTTCTTTTATTTTTTGTATCGCTTCTTGGAGTTACTGTGCAATAACTATTTACATGTATCCCCATCATTTGACAAACTAATTTACACACTAGTCCAAGAGTGGAAGCCTTGATATTCTCCTTTGAAATGGTCAGTGCTTTATGAACCATGGAAATAGATAAACATTCTTGCCTAAATGCCATAGTTCTACTACATTCATTTTCAAGCCTTCATTGTCCAGCATACCATACTTTTCCAGGTTTTCACACTTATCAACAACATCTTTTTCTTTCCCTACCTGACGAAGCGCTTGAGATAGATTAAATGATACATCATAGTAAGATAACCTGCAATATTTCTAGAACCAAGAGTATTTTGATATGTGTGTGGCTCACAAACTCTGGTACTTGTTCTTTTATAAGATTCAACTTCTCTTTGGAACTTGTCTTGTTGACGCCACTTAGCCATGATTACAAGGAATCTTCTGTGACTTGCAAAAACTTAATATCTGTCTGTGATACATCCACATAATTAGAATGAGCTCTCTCCAAAACCCTCTCTATGATATCAGAACTATGAAGTAGAGTCAATATTGTTAATTCCATTAATTCCTATTATCACCATCACATATCTATTGTCAATTTCAATGCCAACAAACAACAATGTCTCTCATCTATTTGACATCAGTGCAAATTCCATCAATGCCAACCTGTATTACCATATTTCCAACATAGAAGAGATGAAGGAAAACTCAATATTGAAATGTGTTCAGTAAAATATTGGCACAACAAAATTTGAAGAACAAGTGTGACGAGAGAGAAGTATAGTGCAGAATTCAAGTGAAAAAGAGAAAAGCACATAATAGGTAGAGAAGTTCATGGTGGATGATGTAAGTGATTCTCAGCTTAGAAATAAGCACATGAGATATGCAATGAGCGCTCATGACTAAGAGCACAACATCAGAAGATGAAAGATCACAAAAGCTAGATGAAGCAACTATTAAGGATCAAGGGCACCAAAGGAATATGAAGAGTGATGATGTTGAAGTTTCATGGAGGCATGTGAAGAGTTTGTTGAAGCTAAACAATCAACAAACATGGGAATAAATATGATAGAAACTATTAGGATTGGTTAGCCACTCTAAGAATAGTGTCATAGTATACAATATAGGTAGAATAGAGGGTTGAGATATAAATTGAATCTATACAGGAATTATGTATGTTTAGTGTGAACATGATAGGCATATTCCCCTATAGTTGTAATCTAGTTCTTTGTGTTTCCTGAATGTTTATGTGACCCATACAAGTTTGTGTAGTGCATTCTTGTTCTAACTTGTGTTGTAGATCACTATCTAAGATCCCTATCCACTATGATGAAAAATCATTGATGAGGTATGCCTTGAAGAAACATGGACTGATATTGAAAGAGGAAAATAAATTAGTTGTTAGCAGGTGAAATTCTTACAGATCAGTTGGAATGCCATTGGAAAACATCAATAACTACATGATATCCTTAGAGGAGGTAGAGGAGTTGGGGAATTCCACACTTTGATACAACCACAAAATAATGGATAAGGGAATTGTTTTCATTGAAGCATGGAACCCATGATCAAAACAGATGAATAACTCTCAAGGTGGGCAGGATTTGATTGCAGTTACTCGTGATAGTTTTCTTGCTAGAAATTTAATAACTTCCAACCATATATTTGTTGATAAATTCCATATGCAACAGTTACAATTTTTCTCTTCTTCATGAGTACCAATGCCAACAATTGTATAAGTGTCTATGCTAATAGTTATTTAGAATGGTTTTACCAATAGGTTTGAACTGCAAAATTTTGAGAAAAGAAAGTAGTTTCTTGCATGTTATTGGTTTATGCCCCTAGAACATATTATGGTCTCCAATTATGGGTTATTGATGTATCATGGTTGATATTGGAGCACTCTTTATATTGTGTCATATCTTAGTTCTATGGTGACACACTTAGTGCATTGGTTTATTACTAAGTGGGAGTGTTCTAAATGTTATTTTGTTGTGAGGTTATAGTCACTAAATGATAATTGACCATGTGTATGTGTGTGAGGTGTTCCAGTGCTTTTAATGTCAATAAACAAATAATCCCTAGAATAGTAGCCATAAATGGATTGGGATGCAAGGCGTTGAGTCACAATAAGCATGAAGATGCAATACAATATATAACAACAATGCTTTGAGTGAGAGAGAGTATTAATTGAGAGTTTGTATTACTTGCAAGAAGAAGACTAGTGTCGTCTTGTTTCCTTGGGAAAATGGAGTCAAGTAACACCTTAAATGGAAAGTTAGATAGAAAAGAAGACTTGGAATTTTGAAACCCTAGGACTATACCTTCATATACATAGGATTAATCCTCACAAAGACTAACCCTGGAGTTTATACCCTCATAAAACCTAGTTCCATATCCTTGTTCACATATCAAAACTTGATTCATATTTGAAAAACCCTAGAAAACGAAGCAATTTGGGTCAAATTCCACATGTTGATGATAATAGCAGAAATCCTACATTGACCGAAAGGAATGGGTTTGAAAATGGCAGTGTAATTTGTGTTGTTATTCATTAATGGGCCTACATCAAATGGTGTTGGAAATGGCATTGTGAATGGTCATGTTAATGGTGTTATGAAAATGAATCCACCTCCTAGTTCTTGCTCAAATGGGAATGAGAATGGTATCCATGCCTAAATAAGACTGAACTGAATCAGTTTGGATTGTAAATCTTTGGTACTTTTAGTTTGAGTCATTGTTAGCATCATTTTTTCTTGAAGATTGCAATTAAGTGTTGCCTGTTCTGAAGCTCATAAAAGGACCAAACCTACAATTTGTGGAATGTTTTGTACAGAAGATAGAGTGGGGTATCTGAGATGTCGATCTTATCTGTTGGATATGAATACATAATATATATTGTTATAGATTCTTGACTTTGTTATCCCCCACCTTTAGGGATAACTAGGAGATCATGTCTCGAGGCCCACAAGTCCTAAACATGGAGTACAAAGAGCCATATCGACTTGAGCATGGCCCTGGAGGGCCCATCTTTTCTCCCTTTTAGCGCCTCCACTTTATCAGTAGTAGAAACATCCATCAACTTTGGCTTGGTCATGTATCAGAGATGGTTCTTGCTCCATGAGGTAATGAGTCTAGGAATCATGGTATGTGTCACTCTGATCCTCAAAACCTTTGAATATTTGCATTTAATTCCTTTTGTTTATAAAAAGTGATTTGATATTATACTTCTCCAATTGATCATGTCTAAGGGGAAGGACAAGATGCCGACCTAGTAAGCCTATGCCCATAGGTTTTGAGTTTCTACTGGGGTGATTTCTAAAAATTCATCGTCTTCTCTCGTCATATTACCACTTTTCCATCTTGTTTCCCGCTCATCCATCCCATTACATTTTTTTGAGCATGGGTTTTTCCAATCATTTAAGAGTTGCACCTTGCCTTGTGGGAAGAAGGGGCTAAAGGCCCAGAAGGTAAAAGCAAGCTAGTAAAAGATAAAATCCTAAAAATATAAAACCTCAAGATGCTTAACCCGGGGATCCTAGAGAAAGCAATAAAGAGCTTCTCAACAAGAAACAAGAGGGAACCATAAAAATAATAAAACAAGACCTAGTTAGAGGATAGGGGGTCTCATCATGAGCTAGCCTATTAGGTCCATGGGTACCTAGTGTTATCACATGAACTTTTCAGAGTCCTATGGGTTTGTGGTTTCTACCTAAGTCTGTATTTTTTTCCTGTCTCTATCCTTTTCACAGGCAGAGTCTTGAATTTTTCCCCCCTTCGGTTGATAAAATCATTTTCTATTTTCCCTTGCTTGTTTGTGCACCCTGGTCTCCCTATCTTCTCAGATCGCAACCATTCATCCAAATCCTTGATCTTGAAGGTCACATCCATGAACAGAAAGTGCAACTTTCTTAAACAATATGTTTCGATATTGAAGCATAAGCAAAAGCCAGTTTTAATATTTCAGCAGTGAAGACTCTGGGAACAGTCCAGATAAGCGACTCACAGACATTAGGGAGTGAAAAATTGCACAAAGTATAGTGCCAAAACAAAAGGCCTTGAAGTGAATACAAGTTGTTGATTTTAAAGGGGACAAGTGGCAGTTGATCCAAGCCTTCGAGGAAATGAGCTTCGGGAGATTTGAAATGAGAAGTGCTTAGAAGTCCCGAAGGCCCAAAGTCTCAGAGACCCAAAGTGGATCTCAGTCATCCAAATCCAGAATTCCATGTGTCATCATATCCTCAACTCCATAGGTTTATCTTACAGGGAAATGTGGTTTGAGAATTGAAATTCCCAAAGGCCAATTCGTGAAGTCGATCTCAGTCGTTGATTCGAAGAGGGAAGATATGATCCATCGATCTAAACTGCCAGAGCTGGGCCATTGATCAGGAAGCCTCATCTCAGGTCACAAGATCAATGGTCAAGCTCCATTGTGAGGTCGTAAGGTGTTCATGTTTTAAAATTTTAAGGGCGATATGCAATTAGAACCGTGGTTTTTGGAAAGGGACGCGTGGCGGTTCATGGTGAATTGTGAGGACAAAAGCGGTTTTATTTCAAACCACCCTTGGTTGCGCCCAAAATCACGTAATTGTGTAGGGTTATGGCCATAGGTCACATTGAATATGGAGTGATGGAGAGGATCTCTGCCAAATACCGAAAGCATCCATATTGGTCATAGAAGGAGATCTGCTTGGCCTCGAGACGTCGGGATTGAATAAAAAAAATCGTATGGCACTTCTTGGAAACATTCACGAGTGTCAGGCCCTATCCTGATCCTGATGAAAGTAGTTATTGAATATTGGGGGTGGAATTTGAGACCTCATCTCAGCCCACAAATGTAAATCCTTGTAGAGCATAGCGATGAAGGCACGCTAACGATCCCAAGCTTCCTTATGGGAATTTTTTCCTGTAAAGCACATAACTGTGCCTAGCTCACGTTTGACATGAGAAAACCTACACAATTTGATAGAGAAGGCACCAACTAAAGGCTTTGAAGGAAGTGGTTCAATCACTCTCCTATCGGTTGCATCATTTATGGGTAATTATAGACAGTTTTGATATTTTGTTAAGGTCGAATGGTTGAGCTAGGCTCCCTGCTATTGTAATATTTTGATGACGAACATTGGTTCTCTGGTTATGTACTTGATTTGATATTTCTTGATTAATATAAGTCATCTTTATTACTCCATATTATTTTCCTTTGATATTGAGAGAGTTCATGAATGACTGATTCACATGGATTGTTGTAATTGTATTATGATGAATGTTCGATTATAGTGTTGTTATGATTTGTTTCATTTTCCTTGAAATTTGAATCCAAGAGGATCTTGTCTTTGAGTTTTTCCTCCTTAATTTTCTTGAATAACTGATGTCTATAGCATACCTCTACACCTTTCTCACCAAATTCTTCCTTCTAATCACCTTTACTCCAACTTACTAACTGAGCTTAATCCAAGACCTCAATTGCTTGTGCATGCTAGTCCAGATTTCTGAGTTACAACATTATTATGATTGAGTCGTATCCATTTGACCCATTAAAACTCAACTACACTCACATAAACTGATGGGTATTGGGATTACCTTCTATGCAATCTGAAGGTGACTTCTAGTGCTAAAATTTCTAGCGTCGTTTCCGACGAACGAATTGAAGACATTTTCCTGGTATAGAATGACAAAGAGCTTCTTATTTTGAAGGTGCATCAAATATCAGAACCATTGAATATTGCACTTGCACCTGGTGACTCCACTGTGTCAAATCCACTATTTCAATTTTTGTTGCCTCTAGCACACCCGAGTTGAACCAATTTTTTTTTCTCGAGAAGGATTTTAGCAACCACTTTCTCTGCTTGAAATTTCCCTGGGAGATTGAAAATGATCAGGTCTAGTCTTTGATGGTGAACAAAGACCAGACACATTCAGACTACATTTCATTCACCTCATGACTCCATGATTAAAGGATCCAGTGGAGAATTACCTGTTTTGAAATGGAAAGAATCTTGGCTCGAAGGTTTTCTCCCTTCAATTTTTCTGGTGTTCTTGGTTTCCTAATGTTGTTCCTACTATGAATGAATGGGATGATTTTTTTCCCATATTTAGAGAGCGTAAAGAGGACAACCCTGCAGAGCATCTCCGTGAGTTTCATGAACTCATGCATCAATGGGAGATACATCATGAGGATGTATTATTAAAGATGTTCATGTTCTCATTAGCAGGATATGATCATGAATGGTATCACTCCTTACCCCCTGCTAGCTTTCAATAGGAACTGCCAAAATTTTTATTCTTCTAAGTTAATTTCTCATAATTTGTTAAGAACCAAATATCAATATAGCATAGAAAAACCTCAGAAAAAGTACTCAATGCCTTGAAAAAAAGATAATTTCAGATAATAAGCCTCTTCGAGGGGGCAACCTCCTTTTACCCCACTTAAATGTTCAAGTACAAGATGATTCAAAATGAAAATGTCTCCTTGGTATATATAGGAGACTAGGAGGCATAATTACAACTAATGGCCTAAAGCCGACATAAATAAAATAACATTACTAATATAATATGCCCCAATTAAGGGGTAATGAGCCAATATTAGGGCTTAACATAATTCTTGTGAAGAATATAAAGATTGTGTTCAAGGTATGACTGTTTCAAATGAAAGTTGTGAGAATGAAAGTTGTGAGAACGAAATCTATGAGGACGAAATATGTGAGGATGAAGGCTGCGAGAAGGAAGAATATGCCCTAGCTGATTTGGTGTGGATGGCGAGATCAATTTCTGCAAGGTTAGATAAATTGAAGGAAGATTGTATTCACTTCTCTTTTGAAGAAAGTGCAGAGGATTTTCTAGTCCTAGGAGTAGTTGTTCTTGGCAGCCCTGCTCATGATGGTAAGGTTGAGGATTGCATAGCCATAGAGGCAACATTTTCTGCATCCGATGCACCTGTTGTCTCAGATTTAAATGAATATATAGTTTTGTATTCAGATGAAGAGCGACAAATATCTACCTCATATTTTGATGACTCAGGGAGCAATCAACCTGTGTATGACAACTATGAATAAAATTATGAGATGAATATGAAGGATTTCCAAGAGAATGCAACTAAACCTTTTCCTTTATACATTAAAGGAAAACATTGTGTGGAAATCAATCATCCTGGGCCTACAGAAGACCAAGAGCATAACTTCCCCATGGGTCCTATTTATGAAGATTATGAATCTAACCCTTGGGAGAGCCATGAATAAGAAGATGGAAAGCCAAATGATAATTTTATATCCTTCCCTGAGCCTGTGAGTAAGAAACAATCACATGGGATCAGTCATCCTGCATCAACCATTCACTCACTTGCGCTTTCCAGAGACATTCAACCGTGTGTGAACAGTTGTAGGATAGAGCATGTTTTCCACCACCAACCCAGTGGATTTTGTCACTCATTCTATGAGATTGTAGGGGAATACATGGATTTTATTTTCCTCCATGATTTGAAGCCTCAAAGTCTTATCCCACCATTGCCATCTGGAGGAAAGATGAAGGATGTAATCATTTTGTTGTCACGGTTGCATTATTTGTTATCAATCAGTCATAGAGTAAATTTGCTTCCAGTTAGGAAGCCACCTGAATGGCTATGGTGGAAGTTTTCTTTCACTTAGAACTGTGTAAAAAATCAATAGCCTAGGATTATATATAAATAAGCTCCTTCTGGAGCCCATGTATTTTCTTTTGTTTAGATTAATTATCGACCTGTAATCTTCAGCAGGACGTTTCTTGAGCATGACTCCATAACCCAACAACTAATGCACTAGAACTACTGGTTCTTGGTATCTCACATGGAGCATGCCATCCCCTGTGGAGCCAAATGTTATCACATGAACTTGTCAGAGTCCTATGGGTTTGTTGCTTCTACCTAAGTCTATAGTTTTTCCATGTCTCTATCCTTTTCATAGGTTGAGTCTTGAATGTTTTCCCCCTTCGACCAATAAAATCATTTTTTCTTTTCCCTTGTTCATTTGTGTGCCTTGGTCTCCCTGTTTTCTTAGCTTGCAGCCAATCATCCAAATCCGTGGTCATGCAGGTCACAGCCATGAACACAAAGTGCAACTTTATTAAATAGTTTGTTTCGATATTGAAGCATAAGAAAAAGACAGTTTTAATCTTTCAATTTCGAAAATTCCTAGAATAGTACAGAACAAAGGCTCAACGAAGTTCGGGAGTGAAAACTTGCATGAATTATAGCACCAGAGAAAAAGGCTCCAAAGTGAATATGAGTCATTGATTTTAAAGGGGACATGTTGCTGTTGATCCAAGCCTTCGGTGAAATGAGCTTCGGGAGATTTGAAATGAGAAGTTCTTAGAAGTCCCAAAATCCCGAAGTCCCAGAGACCTAAAGTGAATCTCGGCTTTCCAAATACAGACTTCCATGCGTCATCATATCCTCATCTCCGAAGGTTTTTCTTAGAGGGAAATATGGTTTGAGAATTGAAATTCTCGAAGGTCAATTCATGAAGTAGATCTCAGTCGTTGATTCGAAGAGGGAAGATATGATCCATCGATCTAAAGCACCATAGTTGGGTCGTTGATTAGGAAGCCTCACCTCATATAACAAGATCAATATTCATGCTCCATTGCGGGGTCGAAAGGTGTGCACGTTTTAAAATTTTAAGGGCGGGCTACAATCAGAACCATGGTTTTTGGAAAGGGATGCATGGCGATTCATGGTGAATTGCAGGGACAAAAGAGGTTTTCTTTCAAACCACCCTTGGTCATGCCTGCAATCGTACAATTGCATAGAGTCATGGGCCTAGGTCATGTTGAATATGGAGCGATGGAGAGGAGCTCTACCAAAGACCAAAAGCATCTGTATTGGTCACAGAAGGTGATATGTTTGGCCTCGAGACGTCGGGATTGACTAAAAAAAAATCATATGGAACCACCTAGAAACATTCATGAGTGTCAGGCCCTATCCTGATCCTGATGAAGGTAGTTATTGGAGATTGGGGGTGGCATTTGAGACCTTGTCTCACCACATAAATGGAAATCCTTGCATAGCACAACCATGAAGGCACACTGACGATCTGAAGCTTTCTTATGGGCAATGTTTCCTGTAAATCACATAACTGTGCCTAGATCGTGTATGACATGAGAAAAAATGCACAATCTGACAGAGAAGGCACCAACTGAAGGATTTGAAGGAGGTGATCTGATCACACTACTGATGTTTGTATCATTTCAGGGTATTTATAGACAATTTTGATATTTTGTTAAGGTTGAATGGTTCAACTAAGCTCACTACCATTGTAATACTTTGATGAAGAACACTGGTTCTTTGGTGATGTACTTGATTTGAGATTTCTTGATTAATCTAGGTCAGTTTTCTTACTCCATCCTATTTGCCTCTGATATTGAGAGAGTTCATGAATGATTGATTCACATGGATTTTTGTAACTGTATTATGATGAATGTTTGATTATAGTGTTTTTATGACTTCTTTCATTTTCCTTGAAATTTGAATCCAAGAGGATCTTGTGTTTGAGTTTTTCCTCCTTAGGCTCCTTGAAGACCTGATGTCCATAGCAGAAATCTACACCTTTCTCACTAAATTCTTCCTTATACTCACCTTTACTCCAACTTACTGACTGCATTTAATCCAAGAACTCAATTGCTTGTGCATGCTAGTCTGGATTTCTGAGTTAGAACGTTATTATCATTGAGTCTTCTCCATTTGACCCCTTAAAACTCAATTACACTCACATAAACTGATGGGTACTAGGCTTGCCTTCTATGCAATCTGAAGGTGACTTCTAGTGCTAAGACCTAGTAGTATGACACTACTAGCAACAGGATACCATGCCAAGGTAGTGGCTCTTGGTTGCATGGCCAAGAGAAAGGGGGTCTCATCATGAGCCAAGCTTCTCATTTTTGTGAAAGTGGTTGTGGGTAACATTGCCACCACTGGTCACCAAGCCAAGGCAGTGTCCCCTAATTATCTCCTTGAAGAAAAAACAATAAAGAATAAAGAATAAAAGGCATGAATGGGCTTGGAAAAATTTGCATCCAAGACAGGTGCAACTCGCCTTCTACAAAGGCACCCACAGGTAAGCCCTACATTTACCTGATTTCACTGCACCCCTTGTCAGGACATCCCTTATCCACCTCACAAATTTACATGAGTTGGATTTAATATCTTCCGAAAACATCCCTTTTCTAGTGGACACTAGCCCAATAGGATGCCCTGTCACCTCCTCCAAACTTGTATTGCAGATTTGTATAATGTCTTTGAGCACTTGACTGGGGTAAAAGGGGTTTTATGAACATGTTTAATAATATTGATGATGAGATGTGATTGACATTTCTATCATCCCTATGACTTATGATCCCATGGGGGCCATATTCGTTGATGTGCAGGATCATGCTCGACGGACAGGTACCACATTGGATAGGTACACATGGGGAGATGATTAGTTCAGACCTCCATGGGGTTGAAGAGCCCACTAGATTGTTGTTGAGAGCCCAGCAAGGGGAAGATACAAGACAAAGGGGTTTGCACTAGAGAAGAGGAGGAAGTTCCATGGAGACACCCTGGCAGAGCCTTACCTAGGCAGAGTTTTTACCTCTTCATTGGAACGTTTGTGTTGGAAGGTTGAGGATGTCACCCAGGAGGCTCATGACATCATCCATCTTCATGGACATTTTGGGACATAGTAATGGTAGTTTGGCACATGTGGCAGGTTGGAGAAGCCCAGGGAGGGCTAATGTTTTGCTCCAGGAGGCTGCATTTTTCATAGAAATGGCTAGCATCACCCTAGAAGGGGAATGATGTCTTTCTTTTGCTTGATTAGGGTTTAATTTTGTGAAAATTTAATGTAAAACAATATTATTGTGTATTTTGGCCTTGTCGGCCTTTTGATGACCTACAATTTAATTAAGGTCATTTGTACTATATAAGTAAGAGAGAAAAACTCTCCTTTTATTCATCATCTTTCACTCACCACTTGGTGAGATCTAAAATTTGCGCCCTCATTTAGAGTTTTTGGCTGAAAATTGGTGCGCACTTGTTGAAGGAGACTATTTCTTGTCTATTTTGGCATTTCTTCTTAGTGGAAGGTTTACAACTAGGGTTTGGCTATTGAAACTCTTGGTTAATGTAAGTGAATTTATGCAACACTTCTTGATTCAATGGTTATGGTACTACTTACTTGCATTTATTATTATAATTTGTTGAATTAAAACATTAGGTGACAAGCACATGATAAGGTCCTTGTCTCATGTCCCTACCAAGTTAAGGAGCCATTTGATTTTTTTTAAGTTAGATAGAGCCTTGCCATAGAAACACTCTAATCCTATTCTTCTCGCCTATCCATATTTTACTTGTTGTTTAGTTAAGGAAGGAGAAAATGCACTAAGGCCTAGGGTTTCTACACCTTAGTGAGTTGTTTTCCCTAGGGTTTGATTGACGAAGACTTTCCATAGAAGCACTTCATCATCAAACTCTCTTGTCCTTAGCCATAACATATATCACTCAAGATATTTATTTTTTTCTTGTCAATGAGCTGAAGAAGGAGGAGAAAGCACTAAGGCCTAGGGTTTCTACACCTTATTGAGCCTTTCTCCCCTAGGGTTTCACAGTTGAGGCCTTTCTTTAGAAACACCTCAACATTTAACCCTCTTATCTTCAGCCATATCTTTTCTTGCTCAAGCTAGTTGTTTAAATTTGTATTTTAAGCCAGAGAAGGAGGAAGATGCACTAGAGCCTAGGTCATCTACACCATAGTGATTCATCTCCCCTAGGGTTTGAATTGTTGAAGCCTTGCTATAGAAACACTTCAACATCAAAACCTCTTGTCTCTAGCCCTGTTACTATCATCACAACCCTTCAACTTTTGTATCCCTTTTTTGACTCCATTTTCCCTAATTATGCACTGATCTAATACCTCCATTGTTTGAGTGCCCTTGATCATACAAACAACCAAACAATTTGAACAAATTCTAACCTTCTAACCCTAGCATAGACTAACATCTACTAACCTTACTGCTACCATTGTTTATTTATGCTATACTTATACCATTGCATCATTTATATCTTTGCAAGCAATTGAATGATTAACTAAGGCGTTGTTTCTTAATGTTGATATTGCTACATTGATTGCCACTAGCATTTATTATCAAGTGATATTTTGTAATCATTTCCATTATACAACTTTGATTTGATTCATCAATAATATTGTTTGATTGTTTTATATTGGAAGTCCATAATTATATGAAGTACTAACCAAGCAATTGATCTTGCATATGCATAGTTCCTTTGTTGCTTTGTCTCGAGAAGGTACACTTCTTGGTTATTATTTTTGTTTATCTTTCATCTTTAATGGCTATTAAGACAAACTTTCAGATCGGTCGTGACTTGTGAGGCTGGAATTATCATTTAGCCTTTAACCCTTTGCCTTCTCAAAACCCCGGGTCATCGGGGACATCTCCCCTATACCTTACCTGCCTAAACAGAAAGAGCTATCCCATTGAGGTGACAGTGGTGGAATAGTCTCAGTTGCACTATTTTGACCTCCTTTCTTATGTCCTTTACCTTAACTACAAACTGTGTGATAACAAACTTGATGTTGTCATTAGGGATGATTTTAGGGGCTAAATTTCGCTCATGGGATAATTTTCCATGGTTTTTCCCAAAAAAAGATTCGCTATTCTAAAAATGATTCACCCAAATTCTACAGGATAAAATTATTTTCCCTTAAAAATCGCCAAAATTTTATACAAACTATATAGAATCCTTAGAAATTTGAATATTTTTACAAAAATATCGCCAAATTTTTATATTTAGCATATGAAGGATTACTAAGATTCGCCAAGGTTTCTACATTTTAAAATAAATTTCCATCCTTAAAATCATCCCTGGTTGTCATGCTACATGGTATTGGAAAACAAATGTTTTTGTGTTCTTCCCGACTTTTTACAGTTCTATGTAGTGTTTGTAGCTGATTCTTTGGTGAATGCTAAGAAAAGAGATAAGAATAGCATCTGAGCATGACACCACAGATGACCATGGTAATATTGATGCTTTTGATGAAATACTTCTTAGCCCAGGAGCTAAGAAAATAACTAAGAATAACATCTGATCATGACACCATAGATGACCGTGGTAATATTGATGCTTTTGATGAAAAACTTCTTGCAATATTCAAGGCTGCAATGATTAAAATATGTGAAAATGAAAAAAATTATAAAACTAATCGATCTCATCCTATAGTGATTCACCAACCACTAAAGAGAAGGAAGATACATAAGCAATATTATTCATTGGATGAGGAGTACAACTAGGTCTCATTGACAATACCAATGCATGAGATGACATAAGCACTTTTCGTCAACAATTTCAAAGGAAAAATGATTCAAAAAAATTTCTAAGACTATGATACCAAGTGAGATAAATCTCCATGTAAACATTCTTATCCCAATATCTCACTAAATCATTCATATAACACCTAAATCAATGACATGATGCATTCATAATCATTGATAAATCTGCAAGAGAATGTAAATTCAAAATCAAAACTTCCATGGGCTTACCTTGATGTGATTTTCATGTACTCTTCTGTAATAATGAAGCATGCTTATCCTTAATTCACTTCCACGTTCATAGTGTTGTTCATTGGGATAACATTGATTCTTTTAAGAGTAATACAACCATCAGTACCTTAAACATCAATTCATTGATGTAGCATACACTAATATTTCAACCAAGCAAACTTTAAAAGACAAACAAGACAATCTATGTTGTTATTCATGGTATGGAATGGAGGTTTGCAAGGTAAGTGGCAGTAAAGTATGGGTAATGGGGGTATTTATCCAATCAATAAAGGGGCTTGCATAGCATTCTTTATGGAATATGAAATTCAACCACCATATTTATGAAAGTATAATTGCATTAGAGGAATGACGGTCTCATGCTAATAGGTTTCCTATGATGTATGCACAAGAACCTAGTGCATAGACCATTTTTCTCTTCACTTAGATACATATAGCTCATTTCCCTTTCTAAATAATCAATAAGTCTTTTTAAAGAAAATACAAAATAAACATAGTATATCCTAAAAGGCTAAGATGCTCAAATCATGCCAAAAAATGAAAGGAAATAAAAAAATATTTCCTTGACCATCAAACATATTAAAAAAATAATCATAATTATGGAGAACACATTGAGTGCCCATAAAATAACTAAAGGAATATATTAATCCCAAGACCATATTTTTCTCAAATAAATGTCATGACAAAAAGATGAAAAACAATTTTGTACTCAAAAAAGGTCTTTACCTTTACCCAAACCCTTAACTCAATGGAAATCAGATGAAGCCAATCATTCCATAACAAAAGGGTCATTCAAACATCAAATGAGAACTAGAAGCATTCAAGGGCCTAACACATTTTTAACCAAAATAAACACAAAATTACAAGCTTGACAAAATGCTCCAAAATTCAACAAACAAACAAACCATTAAAATTTATCAACATATTAGAGAAAGACATCAAAGAAATTTCATATACTTGAATGAGCTCATTCTTTCTTAGTGGAATTCTTATTAAATCGGGTATATACCCTTTAATACTAGGACACTATCTATGTGAAGAGATAGGCCCCATCTTCATCAAATTCCAACCTCATTTCCTGTCACATACAAAAAACAGACAATGTAATAGTTAAATATCAAAACAACAATCTTAAAATAACTTGCATCAAGAAAATGTGGCTCCAAAGTTACAATGAAAAACACAAAATATAAATTATAGAACCTATTTTTACCTGAAATGCATCCTCAAATTGGGATATAGTAATCTTGTTATGATAAAGAATTTCCAACCTACTCCAAAAATAGAGGAAGAACGTATCACAAGAATCACATCATTTATGCTATTCCATTCACTATTTCTTTCCCCACCAATGGAACACATATACCGAAATAAGTGTCCCCTAGGCCCTCATATATATCGGATTAGATAAAATCTTACAGTATATCAATTTCCCAGTTCTCATCTTGGTGATCATTTTCTTCTTTATGAACAAGACCCTCTCGACATGGACTATAATTATGAGACTCCAAAGAATTATGTTATGTATCAAGTTCATTATAGAAACTTTTTATATTGTTTTCTCCCCTTCTATCACAATCGGATCGCCAAAGAGCTAGTTCTCTTTCATATGGAAAAGTGGTAATGTCATACTTTGTTACATATAATATTAAACATATATCGATATGTTTATCAAGCTTGTTCCTCATCTTTGACTTCAAAAATGATAGTGCACTAAAAATTCTCTCATCCTCCACTGATCCCAAAATCATGGTTTGACACAAATCCGCTAATTTGAAATATTTGGATATTTTTTCCTGTAAGTATTGGCTAGCACCTAAAACATTCCATAATCTTGTTATTGTGCCATATTTTAGAGGATTATCCAAAGCGCGAAATTGATTCCACATTGTTTCAGCGAAGGGTGTGGCTTGTCGAAACAATTTTGATTGATCCAAAATACCTTCAACCTATTCTCCATGTATCTCAACCTTCTTGAAAAAGTAGTCCACTAAAGTATTTAATTTTTCCACAAAGTCATGTTTTAAAGTAGGTTGATATTTTATATTGTTCCAATATCCAAGGTACACCACAGACATGGCCTCCAACAATTAATATCGAGGGAATCATTCTCTTATCTACGATGAAAGTGATTTTGTAATTTCTATCAAGTTACATCTCACTGAAATGAAAACATTGTTCAATAGATCTCTTGACACAGGGAACTCTTTGGTGGTTTGTCCTGTCTTATCAATCTAATGAAAAGGAACCATATACCCATGCACTTCCATACATAGTATACCTTTTTCATCAAACTTCAAATAATTTTAATTATTTTCTATATCAATGATCATAGTCGAATTTGTAAATCGTGGACCTGCAAAAGACTCTGGCATTGTATACAAATTATCCAATGAAAGGCATGCAAATTTTCTTGCAGTTGTGTATTCTGCAATATACATTGTGCGACTTTGAGACATTTTCATGAGGACATTCATTTCATCTAGCATATGAATAATTTCAACCAATGTTAATAATGTCTCTATGTTAGTTAGTCGGAAGAGAAGATCTTGAGCTTATCTACACTTAAGTGATGTTCCTACATCACCCCTACCAAGGACCGGTACTCAATAAATAATCTTTGAGCTAGTCCATTCAATGAGATCCATCTTGTATCAACATATTTTAATAGCTTGTTTCCATTTGTAACATCATCGAAAAAAAAATTAAACTCAAAAAATCATTTGGGACTACGAGAAAAATATGCATAAGCCTCTCGTACAAGATCTTCAACTTTTGAAACCGATGGAAACTTGCTTACTATTTAAATGAAAGATTCATCCTATGAGCCATACAATGAATACTCAACATGTACGGTGAAGCTAATAGTTGTAGTCTAACACAAAGGCCATTCCTTTGTCCTTTCATTACTAATGCTCCATCCACTACCAAGACATACCATTTTTTTTGCGATCATAAAAGGATCCATACCACCACTTTCCTTCAAACTATTATTAACAAGTTCATAAATATTTTCAGCTGTATAATTCTCCTTCATTTTATGAACCCCAAGTAGATAGGAATGCCTAATATGGTCATTAAACATATAAATACTCATACAAATCCATGAAACTCATCCAAAGACAATGAAAAAAACCTAGCACTTGCAATCTTCTCTTTCATATCATCCTTTTCTACTTGAGATAGATATTTTTCCCATTCCCAACCACTTGTTAAAGACCAATGAGAATATGGAAAGTTTGTCATTTGAAGAAAAGATAGATATTTCATGTAATCTGGATAATCTGTCATAGGACACCCTTTAGATAAGATGTGAAATACAGTTCTTAATTGAATTGTCTTGGATAACAAATTTATTTCCATCGTCTTTTTGAATAGAGATGTGATGCTTCCTCCACCTGCCTCGATTTGTTTCTTACTTATTAAATATTCATTATATTCATTAGCATATTTGACATGTCAAAATTCCTCAGAATGTTTCCATTTGACAATAGATTTATCCTCCCCATCTGCAATTTTCTTTTCATACACCTTTCCTACATGCTTCTCAATTGTATCTAACTTCATTTGAAATGTCATTAGCGTGCCAAGTTTCCAACTACATATATTGCATCTAACTTTTGGTTTCTCTTTCTCATTTTTTGGAGGTAATCCAGTTCAATAAATCTAAATTTTGAGACCCAATATGGTTGGAAGCCTCTCCCTATGTCCCATTGGCCCTTTTGTCTTTTCCGTGAATTGGTTGTGTTCTTTTCCAATGAAATATTTTCGACATTTGTACTGCCAATTTCTGGTGAAAATGAATTTATCTTACTTTGATCACCAGAGGAACATATTTCCTTATCTATTATTTGGATATTAGATGCATTCTCACAAGAGTTGACATCTCTTTCACTGATAGGTTTATCAAAAGAGCTCGAAGCATGAATAGAATGCGGATCCTTGGATTGAGGTCTTTGAAAGTATGATGATAGATCATTTTGTATTGATCTTTTCTTCCCACGATCGATGTTTGACATCGCAATAAATATTCCACAATTGAAATTTCAAATTGATATAGAATCCAAAAGTCAAACCTGCAAGACAAATAATATAAAATTAGTAAAATTCCTAGCAAGTATATGTTAGCGTCAGAAGTCACTCCTGGATTGCTTGTAGGAGCAGAGCCCGACGCCCATCAGTTTTTATGTCACAGTTTAATAAATGGGGTGATCAAATGGTTAAAGAATCAAGAAGATAAAACTTTGACTCAGTAGACCGGGCCTAGTATGTATGCAGCAAGGGAGGTCCTGATCCAACTTCTATCAGTAAATGGATTAAAGGGTGACAGAGGGAAGACTTATGAGAAGGGCGAGAAAGACTGCCTCGGGCGACAAGCCTTCAGAAGCTTGAGGATGAAAAACTCAGAAGCCAAGATCCTCTTGGTCTGGAGATTCAAGGAGATGAAGAGTGACTCAAATGAATCCTCCAATTCTTAGTCGTTCAGTGCTACGAAAGTAACAGGAACCGATTAGAAACAATGTAACTATTACAGTGATCCAACCTACATCATCCTATAACAACTACAACTCGACTGGATCCTCCAATTCTGAGTTGTTCTAACACAGTATACAAGAGATGGAAAAGAGGCTGACATCCATAAAGTAAGAAGTCTCAAATTCCTTATACATTAACCAGAGCGACCAGTGCTTCATCAAAACTTTACAATCAGGAGCTTTGCTCAACCATCGATCCTTTACAAAATGCAACAACTGAGTCTATATACTCAGGAAAATTCAACTAATGGGGGCATGTTCAGCCATCAAAGGCGTGGTGTCCCTTCAACCAAATTTGGACGGATAATCCCTGTTAGACGCCATTTTAACTGCGCATGGCTCCTGCAAGGGGAGTAGCTGAGCCAGTAAATGTTGAGTTAGCGTGTGCATACCTCCTCCAGATAGTTGAGAACTTGGCATGGCTTCTCTGGAAAAATAGGTACACAAGACCCTCTCGAGCAATCTACTTTCCAGGCCCTCCATTCCTTGCATTTAATGAATGAGGAGAGGTTTCAACCACCCCTTCTCGTCTTCATTTACTCCAAGCGAAAACCAAGGCCGAGGTCAGACCAAATGGCACTTGGAGATCGCAATAATTCCTTTTGTGAACATACATGACAACTTCGACCCTTTCTGAGCAGCTCTTTTATTTCTCAAGTGACCACAGGCTGTGACCACATGCTTATCCCCAAGGCGCCCTCGACGTTCACAAATATGAAGGGGTTGATCCTTGCTGCTCGAAATCGCGATGAGCGATACACCGAGACGGCTTAATCTGGCGCCACGCATCCCTCTATATATGACGGTTCTTAACTCTCCCAATGATACTATGGGCCCGGGTCTGGGACTCTCCTGGCACCTCGTGCATTGAAATATAATGGAGCAGCTCTTTGCACCTTGGAGTCACGATGGGCGAAACGCCGAGATGGATCAATTTGCTGCCAGGTGTCCCCTTTGGATGGATGGCTGAAAATGTTTCGTGATGTTGTGGGCCCCACTTTCGGCGCTTTCGGCACTGTCGGGGTTCGGGGTTTCGAGATTTTTAAAGACATAAAACCTTCACCCTTTGAAATTGTGACTGCTAAAAAGACGATGTGACCAGATCTCGTGCCATGTGCCCTTTGGGATGAACGACTATCATCCATTCCCGCACATGATGTGGGCGCTATCCATTGCGCTATCCTCGGTGCATCTTCTCTATCTGCGACTTCCTGCCAACCGTTGATCTACTCATATGGATGGATCAGGACCGCTGAGACTATAATTTTGCCTGCTTGCTTGATTTTAAGTCCGAACAAGACTTCTTCTATGCATTGCGCTTGGGCACTCCTCGTGCAACCTGTAGACCTGGATATCCCGATGCCGAAGACAAGAATTGTCACTAACATTAGGCTCCATGGGGGATAGATTCGTCCTTGTGATGCTATAAGAACTCATTCCGCAACTTTAGTGCCTTGCTGTTGGGCTATGGAGTCAGGCTCAAAACATCCCGCTGCTGAAAATACATGTCGAAAAATAAAAGCAACAAAATAAAGATACATGCTCAAAGGATCTTATTTATATACAATCCTAAACTAATAAAACACTTTACATGGGGCTAGGTGAAAGAAGACTTCCACCATAGCCAATCAAGTAACTTCCTAACGGGAATCTCTTTCCTTCTGTCAGTGATCAAAAATAGTTGATGTAATCGAGACAGCAGAACGGTTACACTCCTCAACTTCCCCTTACACGCTAAAGTTGAGATGGGATATGGCGGCTCCAAAGCATAAGGGAAATGCCACTCCATGTATTCACTGACAGGTTCATCGAATGAGTGGCCAATTCCAGGAAATTGGCGACAGACAACCTCTTCTGCTACACAGTTGTTCACATGTGGCCGAATATCTCTGACAAGCACAGGAGGGTGAATAACTGAAGTGGGCTCGTTGATCTCAGGTGGTGGTTGCTCATTGACTGGTTCTGAACAAAGGGCAGACTGCTCCTCTGGTTCTTTTTCCTCTTCTTGGCTCTCCCCCGGGTCAGATTCGTATTCATCATAAATAGGCCCCCCGGGTAAATTCTTCTCTTCCTTGTACTTCTCAGCGTCTCTTGAAAGACTGAGATGGATGATTTCCTTGTGATAATTTTCCTTAGTGAGAAAAGGACAAGGTTCTGTGACCTACTCTTGGAAATCTAGCATATCGAGGTCAGACTCTGATTCGTAATTGTCATAAGTGGTCTGGCTACTCTGATAAGAAAAAGGTGATGTGGGGTTCTGCTTCTCCTCTTCCAAATAATCATCAAATTCGGGGGGGGAAAGAGCTTCTCCAACTTGCAGAAATGGAACTATCCCCCGCTCATCCGTTTCAACCCCAAATGTAAACACATCATGTGAAATCTCATGAAGGAAAAGAGAACAATCCTCTTCCACAACTACCTCTTCATCGTTTTGATCTTAGAAAACAAGCTCATCGAGGGAAGATGTTAATGCGTTTACAAAATATTCAATAATCTCCTCAAAAGAGCCATCTAGAACATCTGCCTCGGAGACTGGAAAATTCTCTTCGCTGTCTTCAGATTCCAATTTTGCGCATTGGGGAGTGGGGAATATCGCCTGCTCCACTAGTTCACTCAGGTCATCTTCTTCCTCCTAGGTTGGAAAATCCTCTGCACAGTATTCATATTTCAACCCTTCTAATTGGGTAGAGATATATTTCACCTGCTCCATCAGCTCACTCAGGGAATCCTCTTCCCCCCTGGGATATTCATCATTTTCATAACCCACCTCAGATGCAGACGAATGGGGAGGAGAAAGGAATGATTCCTGATGCAGGTTGTCAGGATAATCCTCATAGCCTATGTTAGAAATAGCTTCATTTTGTACAGAGTTGTGGTATCCCTCACCACAGTTATGACAAATTAAATCAGAGGGATAAAGATCCTGACAATAGGAAGTGAAGGATGCATGGAATTCACTGAGTGAAGATATGCTAGCAGGGGGTAAAGAATGATACCATTTACGAGCATCCCATGCTAACGAGAACATGAAAATTTTCAGTAATACATCCTCATGATGTATCTCCCACTGATGCATGAGATCATGAAACTCACTGAGGTGCTGAGCAGGGTTGTCCTCTTCACATTTTTGAAATATGGGAAAATAATCGCCCCATTCATCCAGAGAGGGGACAACATTAGGAAAACCAGGAATAGCAGAAAAATTAAAAGGAGCAAACCTGGGAGCAAGGATTTTCTCCATATCGAACCAGTGGAGTCACCAATCGATCCTTGAATCATGGAGTCGCTAGGTGAAAGATGCGCATCTTCGACTGCGTCTGGTCCTTGTTCACCATCAAAGGCTAGATCCTAACATTGTTGTTACCCTAGGAAGCTTCTCAGGCTGAGAAAGCAGCTGCTGAAACCTTCTCGAGAAAGCTCCTCTGGGTCAGCTTTCAGGTGTGCCAATAGTAACCACAGCTGAAATAGTGAAGTGGAAACAATGGAGTCGCCAGGTGCATAGTAGAAATCTTGAAGGGCTCTGATGTCTGATGCACCTTCAGAATCAGAGGCTCAATGTCATTCTACCCAGGGAAAATCTTCAATTTTGTCCCCAGCAACGACGCCATAAATGTTAGCATCAGAAGTCACTCTTGGATTGCTTGCAGGAGCAGATCTGACGCCCATCAGTTTTTATGTCACGGTTTAATAAATGGGGTGATCAAATGGGTAAAGACTCAAGAAGATAAAACTTTGACTCAGTAGACTGATCCTGGTATGTATGTAGTAAGGGAGGTATTGATCCAACTTCTGTCAGTAAATGGATTAAAGGGTGACAGAGGGAAGACTTGTGAGAAGGGCGAGCAAGACTGCCTCGGGTGAAAAGCCTTCAGAAGCTTGAGGATGAAAAACTCAAAATCCAAGATCCTCTTGGTCTAGAGCTTCAAGGAGCTAAAGAGTGACTCAAATGGATCCTCCAATTCTAAGTCGTTCAGCGCTACAAAAATAACAGGAACCGATTAGAAACAATGTAACTGTTACAGTGATCCAACCTACATCATCCTATAACAGCTACAACTCGACTGGATCCTCCAATTTTGAGCTGTTCTAACACAGTATAAAAGAGATGGAAAAGAGGTTGACATCCATAAAGTAAGAAGTCTCAAATGCCTTATACATTAACCAGAGCGACCAACGCTTCATCAAAAATTTACAATCGGGATCTTTGCTCAACCATCGATCCTTTACAAAATGTAACAACTGAGTCTATATACTCAGGAAAAATCACCTAACAAGGGAATGTTTAGCCATCAAAGGCGTGGTGTCCCTTCAACCAAATTCAGATGGATAATCCCTATCAGACGCCACCTTAACTGTGCATGGCTCCTGCAAGGGGAGTAGCTGAGCCAGTAAATGTCGAGTTAGCGTGTGTAGACCTCCTTCGGCTAGTCGAGAACTTGACATGGATTCTCTCGAAAAATAGGTACACAGGACCCTCTCGAGAAGTTTTCTTGCCAGGCCCTCCATTCCTCGCATTTAATGAATGAGGAGATGTTTCAACCACCCCTTCTCACCTTCATTTACTCCAAGTGAAAACCAGGGCTAAGGTCAGACCAAATGGAACTTGGAGATTGTGGTAATTCCTTCTGTGAACATACATGATGATTTTGGCCCTTTTTGAACAGCTCTTTTCTTTCTCAAGTGACCATGGGCTGTGACCACGTGCTTATCCCCAAGGTTCCCTTGGCGTTCGCGAATATGAAGGGGTTGATCCTTGCTGCTCGAAATCACGATGAGCGATACACCGAGATGGCTTAATCTAGTGCCATGCGTCCCTCTAGATCTGACGGTTCTTAACTCTCTCGACGATACTGTGGGCCCAGGTCTGGGACTCTCCTGGCACCTCGCGCATCGGAATATAATGAAGCTTCTCTTTGCCCCTTGGAGTCACGATGGGCGAAACATCGAGATGGATCAATTTGCTGCCAGGTGTCCCCTTTGGATGGATGGCTGAAAATGTTTCGTGATGTCACGGGCCCCACTTTCAACGCTTTCGACGTTGTTGGGGTTCAGGGTTTTGAGATTTTCAAAGACATAAAAACTTCACGCTTTGAACTTGCAACTGTTGAAAAGCTGACGTGACCAGATCTTGTGCCACGTGCCCTTTGGGATGAACGATTGTCATCCATTCCTGCACATGATGTGGGCACTATCCATTGCGCTATCCTTGGCGCATCTTCTCTATCTGCGAATTCCCGCCAACCGTTGATCTACTCATATGGATGGATCAGGACCACTGACACTATAATTGTGCCCGCTCGCTTGATTTTAAGTCCGAATAGGACTTCTTCTATGCGCTATGCTTGGGCGCTCCTCGTGCAACCTGCAGACCTGGATATCTCGATGCCAAAGACAAGAATTGTCGCTAACAATATAGAATATATGTATGAATTTATATTTATTATCTTTTTTTATAAAATAAAATTCTCTAACTTATCCTTTAATGTATATAATTTCTATGATTCAACATCTACCAATTAACAACATTAATTATCTCATGCTAATCTTGAGCTTGCAACCATTTTATATTTCCAGGATAGTTATCTTATACTATTTATTGACTAAAACCTTATAATGCTTCTATATCCATTACTGAGTACAATTTCCCTTTCAACAACCATAGAGATGAATTTGTTGGCAATTGGTACTCTTAAGGAGAATTTGCAGAGGCAAATGAACAAAGAAATGTTCATTCAAAGTGCAGATGAATGGTGGAACAGGAACATGAAAAGATCTTGAAGATTGATGTGGTATGTTTTTATTATTAAATTTGGTTTTAATGACCTACAATGATGGTTGGGGACCCACATTTATTGATTGCAAGAGAGACAATGATGAACGGGGGCCTAATCCGAAGTGAAATACTAACCTTGAGAATTGTTTCAGTTTATGAACAATGGTATGCATGTCCTAATGGTCAAATTCAATAGTTTCTATGATTATGTTAGTTTCAGTTAGTTCTTCCTGTCACCAATGATCAAATATTCTCTTACAAGGTTTTTGTTAGCGTCTCAAGTCAAATTTTTATCATTTAATTAGGTTTTCAAAATAAAAATTTCGTCACTGGATAGTGTGTCTAGGTTTATTATTGCTCCTTTCAAACAATTTCATGTTCTGGTCATTGCCATCACTCAGTGGGATGTGTCATCACTAAAAGTTCATCATCATTATCTAATTCATACAATCATGGTCAACATTCAACCACAGGGATACCAATCAGTGGGGAAAAGTGGTTTAAGAGCCTAGACTTGGATGTGCAAAAATACAAACCCTTCATCAAAGGTCACTATAAAGACATCATTAAGAATTTTTTTTTTCCTTTTGGACAACTCCTTGAGAAATTTTCTCCATTGATGACGGTCATTATGAAGTATTTTACATGTGAGGGAATATTTTCAAGATTGTACAACTATCATGTCAGATTGCTCATTCATTTCATAGGGTTAAAACCACTTAACATATCCTACTACCTCTATAAGAGATTGGATAAAATGGAAGAGAAGGTGCAACATAGACAAAGTGATCATCAAGGCAACCTTTTTCACCATTCCCTCATCAGAATCATTGTATTGCATCAACTTGCACAAATGAACATCACTTGGGAGACATTCGTTCAGTCAAATGTATTTTTTTCTTCTGCTAGTCAGCCTACTAGCCAAAGTACACCATCAGAACCATACAAGTATACTCAGAGAGTCCAATAAACTCACTTTTGGCACAACAAGAACAATCTACTCAAAACATGTCACTTGGAGAATCTTTGAAGGCACATTTTCTAGAAATGTCATGTTTAGTCATATTTTTGTCCAGCTAATTGTGGCCAATCAGATGAAACTTGAGAAACTAGAGGAGGTTTGTTTTTCTTAGATTCCAAAGTACAATAACCTACTTCATATTTTACACAGGTATTACAACATGAGAGATACATTCACATCTTCACAACCTATTTGTTTTATTGTGCATAGTCATGTTTTAGACATCGTTTTTCACAACCGATTGTGGCCAATCAGAGATGAAAATTGAGAAAATGGATGAGGTTTGTGTTCCTTAGATTCCAAATTACAATAACCTAATTAATATTTTACACAAGTATTACATCATGAGATACACATTCACATCTTCACAACCTATTTTTCTGATTGTGCAAAGTCATGTTTTAGTCATCGTTTTGTCGAACCGATCGTGGCCAATAAGAGATGAAACTTGAGAAACTGGAGGAGGTTTTTGTTAATTAGATTCCAAATTACAATAAACTATTTCATATTTTACACAAGTATTACATCATGAGAGATACATTCACATCTTCACATCTTATTTTTTTGATTGTGCAAAGTATTGGTTTAGTCATCTTTTTGTCGAACCGATTGTGGCCAATCAGAGACAAAACTTGAGAAACTGGAGGAATTTTGTGTTCCTTAGATTCCAAATTAAAATAACCTACTTCATATTTTACACAGTTATTACATCATGAGAGATACATTCACATCTTCACATCCTATTTTTCTAATTGTGCAAAGTCTTGTTTTAGTCATCTTTTTGTCGAACCGATTGTGGCCAATCAGAGATGAAACTGGAGGAGGTTTGTGTTCCTTATATTCCAAATTAAAATAACCTTATTCATATTGTACACAGGTATTACATGATGAGAGATATATTCATATCTTCACATCCTATTTTTTTGATTCTGCAAGGTCTTGTTTTAGTCATGTTTTTTCCAAACCGATTGTGGCCAATTAGAGATGAAACTTGAGAAACTGGAGGAGGTTTGTGTTCCTTAGATGCCAAAGTACAATAAAATACTTCTGAATTTACAAAGGTATTAGATTATGAGAGATACATTTACATATTCATAGCCTATTTCTATGATTATGCAAAGTCTTTTTTTAGACATCATCTTGGTTGTTGTATATTTTTGTTTAGCAGGTAAGGTTTAAACCATGTCAACATGATTCTCATGACCCACTCAATCCATAAAAAAATGTAGAAAATAAGTCATTGAAATGGTTATGGTAACCATAATCAATATATAGGGATAATATCTTAAAAGTAGTGCAGAAAGGGCCTCATAAGAGTATTTCTGAATGGAAATTTTCAACCTTTGACAAAGAACAACTTTTAGAGATGATTATGTATTCAAAGGAAGAAGCAAAAACTAGTGAATGTTCACAAAAGATTTTAGATTTGTAAATGTCTTTCATTTAGGTAAGAAAAGGCTAACACTAGGGACCCTTTGAACATATGCAGAACAAGACAATCGGTTTACTCAAACTTCAAAGTAAACCCTTTCAATAAATTGTTGGCAATCGATATGGTAATCAGATCCTTCATACATTCCTTCCCTTTTTGTGCTCTACTAGAGAATACCAAGACAAGAGATCAAATATTCCTCAAGATTTTGGTAAATGATTTATACCAAACTACTATTCAGAAGCATGCACTCGAACTTGTATTTTTCCATGCTGTGGTCTCTAATATATTGAAAAAGAAAAGACTGGCACCAATTGTTCCTCCATACTGTCAATATACAACTCATGAAAACATAGGAATGGTTTAGACATACCCAAAGGAATACTTAGTTGGGTATATACTCAATCCATGACATATATTACCAACAATTGGTATAGTCAAAGTGGAATTAGAGTCGCAATAATGAGCACAAAAGAATCATGTCCCAAAGCTAGTCCAGAAAAACCTAAGACAGACACTAAAAGAGTAATGGATCAAAATATTGAGAGGTTTTATAGTGCAAGATACAAAGCCACATAATGATTATCCACATAATATGAGCTAGAGCATAGTGTTTAATAGTTTGTTTTAGTTTTTAGTAATCCTATTGTAGTGTAGTGGTCTATAATGAATTTAATAGAATAGATTCACAAAAGAAAATAGAAAATAATATATCATCATATTCATCAACAATATTAGAATTTATAGTAGCATCCCAATGGATATTTGGGATCCATATTGCCATTTAGTTGCAAAGGAAATGTTGCACCATCTTCCTGGAAATGAAAAACGACCAATGAAAACCACATGACAATGAAAAAATTAAAAGGTGGTCCTCTTGAGGGGTCATCCTCCACGGCAGTAGATGCAGATCTAAGACTGGTTAAAGAGGAAGAGGATGGAGGAGAGAGTAGCAGCAATGGTGGTGACCTTGATGAGATATTGATGGTTTTGGTTATGACATGGAGGAGGACAACTGACAAGCTATCATATTCTTCTGTCATAGTTCTATTTTCTACCATGTTTTGTATTTGATATTGGCATTCCCACCTATAGTAACAATATCATGATCATCTATGAATTATCATCTTCTCTATGTCATACATTTTTATTTTGATAACTTCAAATGAATCAATCCAAATCCCACAATAAAACCATATTCAAGGTGATCATGCATTCTTTGAAATGCATTCCAAACATGACTATTCTAAATATGGTAGCCACTCAAATATAGAAAGTGTTGGGCACTAATGTGTTTAAGCGAGGTCCTATAGGGATAGGTTTTTCTTATACACTTGTATATGAAATCATGCATTGCACACTTGTATAAAGGGAATAGGTTTTTGGCACATTAAAAGAATAATATATTACTATCAAATAAAATAATGATCTTAATTGATGGATTATTTAGGGGCAGGAAGACGACATTATCAATGCTCAATATTTGCAGTATATTTTTTCTTTCTTGGACAACAATATTTATTTACACAAACATGAAGATAAACCTATTTGGGGATATTAAAAGTGTTTAAAATACAAACGTCCAACAAACATTACCCATGGATTTGAAAAACAATAGTTGGTTTTAGGCACACAGGTTCATGGTACATAGTTTATGCACATTGTTTGGAGCCACATTGTTTATGTTTATTAAGGGCACCTCTTTCAGGAAGTAAGTTGGGAATTTCTAGCTAGCAAATTGAATTGAAGTTAGTTACTACATGTTATGGTCT
This sequence comes from Picea engelmannii, assembly GCA_009831015.1. Classification (NCBI taxonomy): domain Eukaryota; kingdom Viridiplantae; phylum Streptophyta; class Pinopsida; order Pinales; family Pinaceae; genus Picea; species Picea engelmannii. Next base: position 135,978 of record ML813190.1, read on the forward strand.
ATCATTATTTGCATTTTTTCGCTAGAAAAGGATTATTTGGACATGATCCCATGCACTCATTTGAGGATTATCCACTTGGGAGGTTGAATGCCTTGCATATCCATGCATTTGAAAGAGGTAACCTCATTGTTAGTTTCATTTAAAAGGAGGTTGTGGAGGACAAGAGGAAGTTCAGTGATGGTCACATGGGCACCCAAAAACATTGAATTGATTCCCGCCATTCCCATTCTCATTCCTGCACCCAATTTTAAGACCCTCAAATCCTATTTGTTACCTCTTATGTGTAACAACTGATTCGAGATGCGGCCCACTTCTAGATTCAAATCAAACCAATTTTCTTATTGTAGCTCAAACCCATTTGTTTATTTTTGTTTGGTGCATATGGTTATGGGTGTGAGTGATTCCAATACATTTCATCTAAAAACCATTAGAGAGCAAAGGCTACGGGCCATACCTGAAATGAGAGGCCTCTCGAGGGAAGCTGCCTGACCAAAACTTTATGGTTTCTATGAATTATATACTCATACTTTTAAGTACCATTAAAATTTATATATTGGAGCGAATAACAAATGTCATTTTAGGCACAATGAGATCATCCAAAAGAATCCTACCAAACTGGAGGAGTAAAACTTTAATTAGTCAGGGTTTTCCAAAACCCTGTGATAAAAATGACAGAATGGTATCCAAAGATCAAATATTGGAACAATTATACATAAAGGGAAAAAAAGTGGAGGAAATTGAGAGGTATATGTTGTTACAAGAACCATATCAAATGATGAAGATAATTGTCCATGTTTAAATAGGGTAGAACTGGATGGAAGAAACACGGTTAAAACACATTAATGTGCACAATATAGAGAATTTGTAACCCTAAGCAAACTTCACATAAAAATAGAAATTAAAATGAACCTAAAGGCCTATTGAAACAAAAAAATACAAAGTCTACCAACCTTTGAAGTAACATACTAATGCCTAACACTAGTCTTCAATATCAATGAGGAAATCTAAGCATAGAAGACACCTTGGAGTTCTAAGCAAAGGAAACTCTACGGAAACTAAAACTTGTTAAGTATTGTGCAAGATTTGAACTATTGATTGAGTGAAAGTGCTCAAAATTTTTAAAATCAAGCAACAACTCATATTTTCATGTAAAAGAAGTCACAGACATGAAAAAAAGATACATGTAGCATGTTCAAATTTTAAAAGAAACGATTTAGATTTCTGAGCAAAAGAAAACCGAGACATGAAACAATTTTAAGTATCATATTATGTTGTGGTTGAAGTGGTCCTAATGGGGGTTGGTTTCCATCAGGTCTGAGTTCGCATGTTCGAACCCAAGATAAGATAAGGACTACATGTATAACCAACAAAATGCAAGCATTGCAATAAAAATAGAAACCAAGGCTATCAATCCCATGCATGCACTGAGCCTCTCCTGTGGACTATTAAATTATCATACCGTATGATACCAGGTTCTAAAAAGTTTTAAAATCTAGTAGCTTAGAGTTTTAAGGAAAGGGTCAAAACAAATAAATATTAATAAGTCTCATATTATTAAATACTAATTCTCAAATGTTGAAAAGTAGATAGTACCTCAGATTTTCTAACAAAGGAATGTGATCAAGATGTGAATAAAATAAAATAATTTCGAGATTGAAGTTATTTTGGGATGACCCACTTAGAGAGGTGTCTTTACCTAGTATCATGTGACTGATTTGAAGAACATGACAGAGCTCAAGAATCTCTAAGTAACAAGAAATGTGAACTTAGGAGTCAAGAATAGCTCACAAATTTCCTTTGAAATTATGTAAGAATCTAATAGCTACAAAAGCGTATGTGATTTTGTCCCTCTACAATCTTGATCAGGTATTCAACGGAAGTTGAGTATTAGATATTATTTTCGGGATTAACTACGTAGTGTAAGTCATTAATCTATGACCCATATCCATGAGGATTAGTCGCAACTGACCAATAATTCTCATGATTTGAATATTCCACTTAGAACTCATTACATCGGGTGATGCTCACAGGGGTGAATAAATGGGATTGAAACCAACAAAATGAATCACATAGCATCAATCATCACTTCCGGGGCTTGCACTCGGTAACCAGGACTTCCGAGGTGGACACCCATCCCAAGAAGCCTCTGGCTCAAGGGCACTTAACTGTGGAGTTTTCCCCACAATTAAGCCCACTTATCTTGATACCCCATTTGAAAAACCTTAGCAAGTATTGTGACTTATGAACTACCCAGTTAGAGCTCCCTTCACTCTTATTATTTAAGCATAGAGGGGTTTCCGCAGTGCAACATATTAGATATTATTTTCAGTATTAACTGTGTAGTGTAAGTCATTAATCTATGACCCATATCCATGAGTATTGGTTGTAGATGACCAATAATTCTCATGATTTGAATAGTCCACTTAGCACTCATTGCATTCAGTGATGCTCACAGGGGTGAGGAAATGGGATTGAAACTAGCGAAATGAATCGCATATCATCAATCATCACTTCTGTGGCTTGCACCCGGTAAGAAGGACTTCCCAGGTGGTCACCCATCCCAGGATGCCTCCAGCTCAAGCATGCTTAACTGTGGATTTTTCCCCACAATCAAGCCCATTTAGCTTGCTACCCCATTTAAAAAACCTTAGCAAGTATTGTGCCTTATAAACTACCTAGTTAGATCTCCCTTCACTCTTATTATTTAAGAAAAGAGGGGCTTTTGCAGTGCAACATATTAGATATTATTTTTGGGATTAACTGCATAGTGTAACTCATTAATCTATGACCCATATCCATGAGTCTTAGTTGCAACTGACCAATAATTCTCATGATTTGAATAGTCCACTTGACACTCATTGCATTGGGTGATGCTCACAAGGTTTAAGAAATGGGATTGAAACCAATGAAATGAATCACATAGCATCGATCATCACTTCTGGGGCTTGCACCTGGTAGCTAGGACTTACTAGGTGGTCACCCATCCTAAGATGCCTTTGGCTCAAGCACGCTTAACTGTGGATTTTTCCCCACAATGAAGCCCGCTTATATTTCTACCCCATTTGCAAAACCTTAGCAAGTATTGTGCCTTATGAACTACCCAGTTAGAGCTCCCTTCACTCTTATTATTTAAGCATAGAGGGGCTTCCGCAGTGCAACATATTAGTTATTATTTTCAGGATTAACTGTTTAGTTTAAGTCATTAATCTATGACCCATATCCATGAGTATTAGTCGCAACTGACCAATAATTCTCATGATTTGAATAGTCCACTTAGCACTCATTGCATCGGGTGATGCTCATAGGGGTGAAGAAATGGGATTGAAACCAACGAAATGAATTGCATAGCATCAATCATCACTTTCGGGGCTTGCACCCAGTAACCAGGACTTCCCAGGTGGTCACCCATCCCAATACGCCTCCCATCCTAGGACTTCCTAGGTGGTCACCTATCGCAAGTTGAGTAATGAGTGTAGAATCCGATTTGAAAATTGAGATCATATATTTTTGAACAGTTTTCAAACCTCTTATCCATAATTTATAAATCCTCAACACTCATTCCCATAAAACATAGAATAAAATACATGGCCCGTGGATTATGGAACAAAATTGGAAATGCAGGGGAACCCAAAATCGATGGACATTGGGAAAAATCATTCCCTCTAAAAAAGATACGAAATTTGTGGCCAAAATTGGTGTCGAAAAACTTCATTCGAGGAGATGCGGGTGAATTGGTTGCCATAAAACCCTAATTTGAGGATATGCAGGCGAGTTAACTACAAACATGCCCTGGTTTAGAAAATATTTTCGATGCATTCACCAAAAATATAGATTCTAAAAAAATTGGGGCGAATTGACAATTTGTTCATGAAATCGGGAGGGCAAACTCTCTTTCCACTGATTTTCTTACTATTTTTTAGGGGAAGAATTAGTTTCCATATCTATCTTTTATTTTATTATATGGGATAAATATTCTAATTTTTTTAAACACTAAGTGAATGAAAAATTTCCCCTTCAAAAATTTGAACCCTAAAATTTCGCCCATTTGCGAAATTTTGCCCCTAAAATCATCTATGATACGGATGCACCTGACATGGTTATTTGAAGGGCGTCCCCAGTTTTCACCTAGGATGTTGTGCATATTTTACAGGATATGACACATGCGATGTAGGTTGTTGAGTCATTGTATGTCTTAACATACTAATATACAATCTCTGACATATTTTGGACCTTGGACGATGGACAGATGGGCTTGTAGTTGCTATATATGGCCTTAATGGAACACGTGTGGGAAGAAAACAAAATCTTTGGAAATTACACCCAAACCATACTCATCCACTTGATGGAGGATGTTGCACATGTCTTGTGTTGGAAACCATGTAGAGATGAGATACACCCTCTCTCCACCTTGAGCGCTATGCTTTAGGTGATGGCGTCATGTGCTAGGGTTTGATGGAGATGATGGGGTTTCTTGCCACATGGACACCACATGATGATTGTATGTGACATGGAATTCTTCCACCTTTCTTTCACCTTAGATGATGACACATGGCATTGGGAGGCCCTTCTTAATCCATTGGAGTCTTGACATCACCATACAGGTGGCTTTAGGATGGCTATTTTGCATGATTTATTATTGTGGAGGCTATTTTGAGGGGTTGGCCCCACTTTTTGCACGAATTATTATTGTTTTACTCAATTATATGAAAAAATAGTTATTTTTTACCTCATATAAATATGAGGACTAAAATCATTTATCATCATAACACTCCTCACATTTGTGACAGATGAATCTAGAAAAATTTCGCTCTACCCTTGTTGGTCTCTTGGAATCTAGTGCACACTTTTGGAGAGGGGATTTTTATGGATGTTTTTTTCAATTTGGATGGATAGATGTTTACAACTAGGGTTTCTCTTAGCATATCTATTTTTATAGGTAAGTGATCTTCTTCAATTTAATGCATTTTTCAATGGCATAATGTGATAATTTCTTTTTTGGTGCATGTTACCTTGTTCTAGTGAAACCCTAGGAAGGAGAGATAAGGGTTTTTCACCTTCCATACCTTTTTTTTTCCATGTTTCTGAAATCATTTAGAGACCGAATCTCTAGATAAAATCAAATACCTAAGGTCCAATATGGGTTGCAACTTAGGGTTTTGAGTTTAGTCCATTTGATCCTTTAACTAGAAACTCTAGAAGAAAGACAATGACATGTAGGATCCAAGAGACATTTCATCCTCAGAGTAGTTTTCCTATAGGGTTTGATCCTATTGTCCAAGAGGGGTTGCACCTTAGAGTTAAAATATTCATTCTTCTTGAATATCTAATTCATGTTTCAAAGTGTTACTTGAATCGATTTCCCAAGGAAGTAGATGACACTAGTCTCATGTTTGTGATTTTTACATTGTAAGCAACTCTCAAATGTTTCACTTAAATCATATTTATGACACCATTGTCTTGTTAATTGTACCTCAATGCTTTGCTAAATAATTAGATAACTTGTTCTTTTCATAAAGTGAATGCTACAACCATTATGGTTGCAATTTATTCTCAATGATTACTCAATATTGTGGCTAAATCTACTCAGAACTGTTGTCTAGAAATCGGATATTGTTCCCCTTGTTGCAAGCTAAATTCTAAGAGTCAATTGCGATTTTCTAGGTTTTTTTTCCTATTTCTATTGTAAAATACTATATGTTGAAATAGACTAGTTTATTGCTGCAATTTTATAACAACAATTGGTTTTATGTGATATCTAGTGTATCAAGGTGACTAATATGATATATAAATTGGTAATTGATGATTTTATGCATTGAAGAGTTTATTGTCTCGTACAAGTTTCCCAATTACCTTGTTTACATTTTTTTTTCCTTCATCTTCCCTACACCTAGCATGTCAGATCTAAGTGACCAAGATAGGGGGTTGTAGCCTTAGATAATCGTGTTACTTGAGTCCTTGAGGTCACTAGGGAATCCTCCCTTATGTTGGACCTCATTCGTTAACTAAAATGATGGGAGTATCTGCCAAGGTGAAAATGGTAGATACGTTCAATTTTTGCACAAGATTGAGATCTTGTGGAGGGATTTGCATAAGTACAAATCCTATGATAACATTTTGGCATTGTTATCGGGGAGAATTGAGACATTCTTTCTATAAAATTATTTAGGTAAGATTATCTCAAATCCTTATTCTACAATATTACCTTGTGACTCCACTAAGGGAAGAATACCTTTGTTTATCTTTGATGATGATTGTCTAAAGAGGTCATATGGAGAGTCCATTGATATATTTTGAGGTGTCATCCTATTCTCAACTTTGTGGTATTACATATTCTCAAGTAATGGAACTATGGCACATGGGAAATTCATGAATTGTTTTCTTCCCTTGATATTGAGAATGTTTTAGGATATCAAAATCACTTTTCTCTAGACTAGGGGGATAATTGCCTGAAGTTTGACGATGATCCCTCTTTGGTTTTTACTCATGTTGTGAGATTCTTGAAATATGATTCGTATATAAATGTAATAGATTCATATATTTTAATAAGGTTGTTATTGGTATCTTTGGAAGAAATACAAAATAAACGGGTCGAGAATTGTTGAAGTCCAAGGTGTATATCCTCTCTTACAGTTTTCATTGTTGAAATTCTCAAGTGGTCGGCCCCAAGAACTCAAATTTATGAAGATAATCTTCATAGCCTTATGGTGGCCCTCCAAAAAGAGGGACATTTTTCTAACCCTATTGACACAGACAACCCTATCGACCCTCGGGTCGAGGTCCTCTCATAGGATCGTTCTTTATCTCCTTATGAGTTGAAGTGGCTCCTATTGAATCCCTACTGGAATTTCTAGTTATCGATCCACAGGTCCTTTTCAGAAGCTCCACTATGTGAACAACACTAGGCGTGAGCTCCACCTTTCCGAAGTGACCACAACGCTATGACCAAGGGCCTAACCCCAAAGTCCTTTGTTGCAACCTCGCGATCTCATGAGTTTGTGAGTCTAAGATGATGACTCCTCCTTCTCAATCCTGCGATACCCGAAATCACGAAATGGGTATAGCTCCCTTATGTTAGCACCCTCTGTGCGTGACCACCAGCTAGGCTTAATGATAACACCTCTTTCTACTCACCGCTTCACGATTTGTAGCGTCGATCTCCCGTGCTCTTATCCCGCAAATCTCCGAGATGCGAGAAGTCAATTGAGTTTTGACTCCTTTACCCTTGCGGCGCATGTCCACCTGTCTATCACACGGGCCCCACCTTGTGGTTCTGCCACGTGTTTCCTCCATGCTCAGATTTCGGCACTTCGTGACTTCTACAATCGAGATGAGGTCCTTTCAACCTTCGAACCTTCGAATGCACGATACGCACGATGAGGCTCTGATCCAACGGTCCTCTTTCGACCTGGATCCAATGGTTGTCCTTTCTCCTCACAATTTCATGACTTGGAGCACCCAACCTTTGGGCTCTCACCTTGCGAACCTTCGAGTTCACGATATCCAAAATCTTATACCCCTTCAGCACTTCGCTGATCCCTCGATCGCTGCCACCTATCCTCCTTAGATGGACGGTCCTGATCTCTTCGTGAATTCTCTACTCGCAAAGTCGAAAGACTTCCCTCTATGACTCCCGATGTCTGAATCCCTGATAGAGAGGATATTGTGACATGTGTCCTCCTTCCAATGGACGGCTCAGATTATTTCACTACTTTTCCACTCACAAAGTCTAGGTGCTCACCTCTTTGAGTTCCAGTGCCCGAATCTCTGAAATGTACGATTCCATGACATGCGTCCTCCCATAGATGGATGGCTCAGATCCCCTTTCGCTATTTCGGGACTTATAATGTCGAGTGCCCAGACTTTCTTCCTTCGGACCCATGAAATTTCGAACACCGAAATCTCGATATCGACACTCCTTTGGGACTTTCACTTTCCTTACAAGGGTTTAAACCTTGAACTCCTCTCGACAGATCTGACGGTTGTCGGCTATTCTGAGCGAGATCCAACGGCTCAGAATCTCTTTGGCTCTTGCACGCTCCTCTTTCACTACCTCCTGAACGTGGAAAACTTCAATGGTCCAGATATCTTTGGATCATCCAACGACAGATGTTGCTCCTCCCGAGCTTGCGCACTTTCTGACAACACTTGGAAAAATTCCAATGTTCAAAGGCCTCGATCTTTGTTTATTTTCCCTGCGAGCTCTATAACATTGAGTCTCTCCTGTGCATATAAAAACATTGTCCCTCCTGAGCTTTTCTCCTGAATCCTTGAAGGATTCTAATTTCAGCGCTCCTATAGAGTCTTCATGTACACAAAGGTGCTATCCATTCTGAGCTTTCCCTATAGCTCAGAGCCTTAAGGAACTCAATCCTTTTCCCTTTCTCCTTCATATGGAGAAACTAATGCCCTCCTGGCTATCCTTCACTCAAGCAACCTGATTGCTGAGTTTGCAGGGTGTTCAACAACCCTGAGAAGATCCTTCAGTGGATTCTTCTTCAAATTTATAGAACTCGAAGAGTTCTTTCCCTGTGCCTATCTCCACACTGACTCAATGCCCTCCTAGGAAAGTTGTACAGAACTCCTCAGAGCTTCTATCTTCTTCTGAATTTGCAGCAGATTTATTCTCCTGTGCACTCCTTGCACTTGCTCAGTGCCCACTTGGAAGATCTTTACAAAACTTCTTAGAGAGAGTTTTTGTTTGCAACCGTGCTTCACCTACACAGCCTTGCCTTCTGAGGTATTCAACAACCTCAAAGGTCTTCCTCTGAATTGATGATTTGAGCTCTTGTGCCCGCTTGGCACGCCTTTGTCTGAATACGCAGAGTTCAGAAGTGCTTCTGTGCACTGGTATTCAGAGATCGCAGTACTCTGTCCCACCCTCCTGGCATGAAACCACAAAGAACCCTAAAACCCGAAATAAAAAAAACTCCTGCAAATGCACAACCACAACATACATTCACAGCATAATAAGAACACACACAGACACTCATTCAACACCGGGAATATATGGAGAAGAAACTGTTGTTTTGTATTAAATGGCAAATGCCTATTTTACAAGGGTGTTCTCGAGCTTAGACTTTAACAGAGTCTCATCTCCTTCTCTATGCACACTTTCTCTCTCTTGTGCATACTCTAACTTCTTACAAAATGAGATCGAAAAGATATTTTACAAGAGGGGGATCTTCGAGCTCTTCCCTCCAAACTCACCTACCCTATTCAATTACATTAAATGGGTTGTCTAGTCCGCAAATCAGATCTAGATCTCAGCCTTCAAACATTAAAGGCCTACCTACTTCTACGCCTGTGCAAAGCACGGCCTCACGGCTCAACAACCTAAAACATTTAATTACATTCATACTCACGGCTGGCTCGCTGGCTGACATGGAGAGATGCTCTTGCATCATACTCCTCAGCTGCAAAATTCATGAGCTCATGGTCATGATATTCCACTCTCAGCTGTGGAAATCCTCCTGGATTCCAAATCATCTTCTGGAGCCGGCTCCTCACTCCATGTCCTTGCTGCTGCGCTACTGTTGCTGCTTTTCTACTCAGCCTCTCCTCTCTAGTATTCCTTGCTAACCTGATCATCAGCTCCTTGATCTTCTCGATCACTTCGTCCAACTACTCTAGTGGATGGCTCTGCCTTTGCAGTCTCCTCAGCTGCAAAAATTGACTAAAATTGGGTAGATCACCATGATCTCCCATTCCATATTCTTCATATTTTGTGGCCTTAACTTGCCACCCTGCTGCAAATTTCAACTCTGCAGTCTTCATCACCTTTTCATCTCCCTGGCTGAAATCTCTGAGCGATTCCTTAGAATGCTCCTCTGCCAATACCTCCTCATGGAAGTCACCTGCTGGCTCTGGATTGTTTAGCCAATCCTCTAGCATCTGTAGCTCCATCTCCCATCGAGTGAACAATCTATCTGCCTATTCTTCAGCTTCTTCTGCTATCAGCTTCAATGTTGTAGCTTCCTCAGCTTCTTGGTTAAAAGTATTGAGCCATTCCTCGGAATGCTCATTCTCTTCTTCCTGGGCAGCCTTAGATATATGCTCCAATTCTTCTCTGACAGTCTCAGCTAGCTGTCCTGCTTTTGTTGTTGCTTCATCAACATCTACAACACAGACTTCTGCCTCCCCTTGGGCTAATGGTAGGAATACATGAATTCCCCCAATCATTATAAGGCTCCTCTGATCCTCCTCTTCTATCATCTCCTCAGGTTGATTCAAACTCACCTCTGAGTTTATGAGACCCTCAGATAGTCTCATCTGCTCATCCCTTCCCACCTGGAAAATTGGGATTTTTCTGTTGCCCTCCTGGCAGTCTATGGAATCAACTTATCCCATCTTTGTTCCCTTGCCCACCTGGAAAATTGGAAACTCTTGACTTCCCTCCTGACATTCTATGAGATCCCGCAATGATCTTGATCCATTGCCCACCTGGAAATGTGAAATTTCCTGGCTGTCCTCATGACAGTCTGTGAGATCCCGCAGAAATCTCAACTCCTTGCGGTCTTGGCAATTGGGAATTTCTGGGCTGCCCTCCTAGAAGTCCTTGAGATCTTCAGTTGATCCCAATTCTTCCTCAATACTGAGGCTTCTCCCAGTCTTTGGCTCACATACCTGAACCACTTCCTCAGGTCCGACGAGGTTTTCAGCATGCCTCAACCATCCTCTTAAAAGTCTACGTTGTCTTCTAGCCATCAACTACTTGACTGGCCATTTTGCCTTTGTCTTCATGGGCCATTCATATACCCATCGCGACTTTGCATTCTGTTTCATCCGAAATGCAATCTTTTCCATTTCTGCCCTTATATCAGCGAGCTCTTCATCTATTTTAGATCTACTCATCAGCTCTAGGTCTTTCCTTCTAGCATATCTATGGCCTTCAGTAGCCATCTTGTTGTATCTGTTTGCCCTCCTGGAAAAACCTCTTGTTGTTACTCTGTAAACAATCACCACAGAGTTTCCATCACTCTAACTTCCTTTGCCTTCTCCCTCTACTTGAAATATACAAACAGAGTCTGAGCTCCGATACCAAACTTGATGTGTATCAGAGTGCTCCTTCACCTGCAACTTTCCTTGCCTAAAATCTACACACAAGATGTAAAGCTCTGATACCAAACTTGACGCAGACAAATCTATCGACCCTTGGGTCGACGTCCACTCACATGATCGTTCTTTATCTCCTTATGAACCGAAGCGGCTCCTTTTGACTCCCTGTTGGAATCTCTAGTTATCGATCCACAGGTCCTTTTCAGAAGCTCCCCTGTGCGAGTAGCACTAGGCGTGAGCTCCACCTTTCCCAAGCGACCACAACACTATGACCAAGGGCCTAACCCCAAAGTCCTTTGTCGCAACCTTGTGATCTCGTGAGTTCGCGAGTCGAAGCTCACGACTCCTCCTTCTCAATCATGCGATACCCGAAATCATGAAATGGGTATATCTCCCTTCTGTTAGCACCCTCTGTGCATGACCACTGGCTAGGCTTAATGCTAACACCTCTCGCTACTCACCACTTCGCGAGTTGTAGCATCGAGCTCCCGTGATCTTATCCCATGAATCTCTGAGATGCGATAAGTCAACGGAGTGTTGACTCTTTTCCCCCTGCAGTGCGTGTCCACCTATCTATCACACGGGCCCCACCTTGTGGTTCTGCCATGTGTTTCCTCTGTGCCCGTCTTTCGACACTTCACGACTTCTACAGTCGAGACAAGGTCCTTTCAACCTTCAAACCTCCAAATGTGCAATACGCGCAATGAGGCTCTGATCCAACGACCCTCCCTCGACCTGGATCCAATGGTTGTCCTTGCTCCTCATAATTTTGTGATTTCATGACTTGGAGCACCTAGCCTTTGGGATATCACCTTGCGAACCTCCGAGTTCACGAGATCCGAAATCCTAGACCCCTTCGGCACTTCTTCAATCCCTCGATCGCTGCCACCTATACTCCTCAGATGGATGGTCCTGATCTCTTCGCGACTTCGCTACTCACGAAGTCGAAAGACTTCCCTCTATCACTCTCGATGTTCGAATCCCCGATAGAGAGGATCTCGTGACACATGTCCTCCTTCCAATAGACAACTCAGATTATTTCACGACTTCGCCACTCGCAAAGTCTAGGCGTTCACCTCTGTGATTCTCGGTGCTCGAATCTCCGAAACGGATGATTTTGCGACACGTGTCCTCTCGCAGATGGACGACTCAGATCCCCTTTCGCTATTTCGAGACTTCTGATGTCGAGTGCCCGGACTTTCATCCTCCGGACCCCCGAACTTTCGAATGCTGAAATCCCCATATCGACACTCCTTCGGGACTTTCACTCTACTTACGAGGGTTTAAACCTCGAACTCCTCTCGATAGATTTGATGACTGTTGGCTATTCTGAGCGAGATCCAACGGCTCAGAATCTCTTCGGTTGTTGCACGCTCCTCCTGCACTGCCTCCTGGATGTGGAAACCTTCAACGGTCCAGATATCTTTGGATCATCCGATGACAGATGTTGCTCCTCTCGAGCTTGCGCACTTTTTGCCAACACTTGGAAAAATTCCAATGTTCAAAGGCCTCGACGTTTGTTTCTTTTCCCTGTGAGCTCTATAACATTGATTCTTGCCTGCGTGTATAAAAACGTTGTCCCTCCTGAGCTTTTCTCCCAAATCCTTGAAGGATTCTGATTTCTGCGCTCCTGCAGAGTCTTCATGCACACAAAGGTGCTATCCATTCTGAGCTTTCCCTGTAACTCAAAGCCTTAAGGAACTCAATCCTTCTCCCTTTCTCCTTCAGATGGAGAAATTGATGCCCTACTGGCTATCCTTCACTCAAGCAACCTAATTGCCGAGTCTGCATGCTGTTCAACAAACCTGAGAAGATCCTTCAGTGGATTCTTCTTCAAATTTATAGAACTCAAAGAGTTCTCTCCCTGTGCCTATCTTCACACTGACTCAATGCCCTCCTGGCAGAGTTGTACAGAACTCCTTAGAGCTTCTGTCTTCTTCTGAACTCACAGAAGAGTTCTTCTCCTGTGCACTCCTTGCACTGGCTCAATGCCCACTTGGCAGAGCTTTACAAAACTTCTCAGAGAGATTTTTTTTTTTCAATTATGTTTCGCCTACACAGCCTTGCCTTCTAAGGTATTCAACAACCTCAAAGGTGTTCCTCTGAATTGATGATTTCAACTCTTGTGCCCACTTGGCACGCCTTTGTCTGAATCTGCAGAGTTCATAAGTGCTTCTGTGCACTGGTATTCAGAGACCGCAGTACTCTGTCACACCCTCCTGGCATGAAACCACAAAGAACCCTCAAACCTGAAATCAAAAAAACTCCTGCAAATGCACAACCACAACATACATTCATAGCATAATAAGAACACACAAAGACAGTCATTCAACACAGGGAATATATGCTAGAGAAACTGTTGTTTAGTATTAAATGGCAAATGCCTATTTTACAAGGGTGTTCTCGAGCTCAGACTTTAACAGAGTCTCGGCTCCTTCTCTATGCACACTTGCTCTCTCTTGTGCATACTCTAACTTCTTACAAAATGAGATCGAAAAGATATTTTACAAGAGGGGGCTCTTCGAGATCTTCCCTCCAAACTCACCTACCCTATTCAATTACATTGAATGGGTTGTCTAGTCCGCAAATCAAATCTAGATCTCAGCCTTCAAACATTAAAGGCCTACCTACTTCTACGCATGTGCAAAGCACGGCCTCATGACTCAACAACCTAAAACATTTAATTACATTCATTCAAATTCAATTTGAAAACAATGGTTGTGCCTCTCTTCAGCACGTGATTTGAAACCGCTAATGTGGTTGGATGGCTGGTTGGCTGACGTGGAGAGATGCTCCTACATCACCTATTGAATACAATGAATATTTGATTAAAGAACAAGATCCTGAATAGGTGACTCGTGAGGAAAGTCACCAAGTACATAAAGTAGAACATGAGCTGGTTTATGAACTTATTGAAGAACACTTCGATGGAGAACACCATGTTGAATATCCAATCCATGAAGAAGATGAGAAGTTGGTACTTTCTCCATTTGATGAAGATAAAGTCATACAAACATTTATTCCTCTTGCACATGAAGAAGAGAATGTGGTAAGTTGTAGTCCTTTACAAGTTTTTCATGTATCTTCCTCTTATGACTTGGAAAGTGATGGGATATCAGAGGAACACTTGGATGTAGCAGACCCTTCATTTGATGGTGAGCATGATGATGCAATTGAAAATATTGATGATTTCCTATGCATTGGAAGACATGGATGGGATATTATCTATTTCCATTTCGATGGAAATCCTATCTATGATATTTATGATGGATGTAAAATAAAAAAAGCATAATACATCTACATGCATCTATGATTTAAATGTTTGGAAACATGAATATGACATGATCACATATTTATTCCAACCGCCTAGGAGTGAATCGTTGCACCATCCTCATGATGATTCCCATCCCTTTCTTCGACAGTTTGAGACATGTTCATTTGAACACTTGGATTTATTCTATGAAGAATATATTCAACCACCTATATGCTCCAATTTTGATGAATATGATGCCATGATTTTCCCTGGATAGGAATTTCATGATGAAAGATTCCAACCTTCTTCTTTTGCTTCATCTTGTTATATCACTAAGGATATGGTGGGAAACCATGTTCGTACTCCCAAGTTGTCTACGAGGAAAATACGTTTATTAGAATTTAAAGGAAGATTGGATACTTTAAGTAGAACATTAAAATCCCATTTTTTCACCCTTCCCTTGAGTAATTATCAAGAATCTTTCAGATTTATTTTCATCCCATCCCAAGCCTCAAGGAGTGATTATAGACAAGATACACATTCTTTGATTCCTTTTTTTGAACCTCATCAGCCTTCATCTTATCCAACCCTATCCAGATATGGGTGGAGAAATCTTGTCGAGATACATCTTGGCATGATTTTGTCCCTCCTCCCCACCCTCGTGAGATTGATTTCATGTTTGGATATGTTTTGATGATTATCCCACCCAATGAATATTTAGTGCTTGATATGTTTTTGGTCTGGTTTGTAATTAATAAAAAAATTAGAACTCTTGGATTTGATGAAATGTTAGGATAGATTCATTAGTTATATGATTATGCCTGGCTTTTCAAGTCGACATGCAACATTAAGAAGGTAGGCTAAGTAGTTCATGTTGTGTTCTTGCATTATTTTATTTTACTAGATATTATTCATTGATTTACTATGCATCCATGTTATCTTAGTTTGATTTCTATATTGTGAAAAGAAAAAAAACGGTATATTGATGAAAATACGAAAAAAATTAGACATGATTTTATTATACTAACATGGGTGGATAATATACCCTGCCTTTTTTAGTTGATGTTTTAATGTTGTTGGAATTGGTTGCAAGTTGCATTTCTCGACTTCGAGAAATGATGAGGCTCTCATGCACTCTGCGGTGAGCACATGTCCCCATATTGGAGCTAGATGTTACCCCCCATGCTTAGGGATAACTAGAGGAGATCATTCCTAAGCGCCAAGAATTAAGACACTCATCTTGATTATCAATATCATCAACATGTCCACTCATGGCAGCTTAATATCCCC
Organism: Picea engelmannii; assembly: GCA_009831015.1. Classification (NCBI taxonomy): domain Eukaryota; kingdom Viridiplantae; phylum Streptophyta; class Pinopsida; order Pinales; family Pinaceae; genus Picea; species Picea engelmannii. Next base: position 151,576 of record ML813190.1, read on the forward strand.
CCTCAAATGCATCTTTCAATTTTGATTAGAAAATATCATCACATCCAATCAACACAGTCTTTCGGAGATAGTGGTCCAACATCATCATGAGTTACATTAGTCATTTTTTCATATGAAGTGTTCTATTGAATACACTGGGTATGTTGATGAGTATCATCGATTGAATTTAGATAATGAATCATACATTTTTCCTTGTTTTACCTTGGTGGCAATGATTTGCATTCTAGTCCTGTGTTTTCCACAACCCAAGGAAAAGGGGTGCTATTAGGGGGGTCTCACAAGGGAAACATTTAGTTTCCCTACCATACTTAACACTCATCGTCCACAATGTACTAAACTTCATTAATGGGTAATGGTTCATTATTTCTAGTAAAAATGAGGGGCTTTAGGCTTAGAGGTTGATTGCAATTTCTAGTAAAAACAATAAAGAAAGAATATTATGAAAGAAAGAAAGAAATGGGATAACAAGGAATTTTAAAAGGCAGTCCATACTTGAGCTCTTCCCTATTCATGTTTTCCCAAGTCCCAAAGAAATGGATGTTAATGCTTGAAACCTTACAAAAGGTACTTTCAAATTGATAAAAGGAAAATATAAAAGATAGATTAAGGGGTTGGAAAAACACAGTGCCGAGAAAGAGGAAACTCAAGAGAAAGTTCACCCTCTATAAACTTGATCATAGAAATGGACTAAATTATTCCATAAACCGTGAAATAAGCTCAACACATCTCACTTACTGTTGAAGGGTTATTTTCTTTCCCATTTCCCTCAAAACGTATCCCTTTACTCGGGTCCTCTCTTTCCTGCATTGGTTGACACACCTAATAGGTTCTGATGATGGTCCTCCCATACTTAAACTTACCAACTTACATAAAGTCTTGAGTTAATGCTAATTAACAATTTACATTGTATGATTTAAGGACTCTTGTACATTGTGAACATTGGTCTTACTTAGTTCCATACTTTCATTTGATTTGAATGCGCCTCACATGGTTCTTTTAAGGACAACCCCTTCTTTCACCCAGGACCTTGTGCATCTTTTACAAGATATGCTATGTGTGGCACAGAGTGTCCAGTCATTGGATGGATTAGTATACTCAAATCCAATAGCTTACATCTTCTACGCCTAGGACGATAGACATATGGGATTTCATTTTCTAGATATGCCCATGATGGCACACATGTGAACAAAAATCTTATACTTTGGACAATGCACCCACACCATACTAAGGCACTTGATGGAGGAAGTTACACTTGGTTTGCGTTGGACACCCACACATACATGACATATGCAACCCTAGGGCAACGAGTGTATTTACTTCGGATTTGAGAGTTAACCATTGATTGCTCGACAACACACAAGATTTTAAAGTCTAATTCTTAACCAAATTAAACCATTCACTTGCCAAAACTCTTATGAAACATGTTACCAGCAAATAGCTCTGAAAAGAAAAAAGATGAAACGCTCCACTAAAGATTAACAATGCTCATAGATTTATGGTATCGAATATGTTTGATGTAGACATTAATTCAAAAACAACTTAGAATGACCTTCAAATTATGTATTATGAATGAGCATTAAGTTAAAACGCTTGATGGAGAGAATGCATCCATCTCGCTTAGAGAAGGAATGCAGCTCCTCCAATCAAGGCCGCTCCAATGATAGCCATGATCTTCTCTAAACTGGTGGTAGCCGTGGCCCCGCTGCTCGGTGGCAAAGCGGGGCCTGGACCTTCGGCCGAGCGGCTGGAGGCAGAAGCCTGAGCGGTGGCTGATGAGCAAGGGGCGGAGGCCGGTAGCGCTGCTGCAGGAGATTCAATCGGCGACAACTTGGGCGCTGCGGCGACGGCAGTCTTTGCATCTGATGGATCCTTTGCCAGAGAGATTGAGCTCATCAATCCAAAGGCAAAAACCAGAAAGAGAAGTGCATTGAATCGGCCCATCTCGTCTGCAGGTTGCCGCTGGAGAAGAATAATAGTGCAAATTCCACTGCCCGCCGAAACTAAATGAAGATCGAGAACAGCAAGGCGGGCGAGGCGTTGGAGAAGAATAATAATGCAAATACCTCTGCCCGCCGAAGCTAAATGAAGATCGACAACAACAGCGCGGTTGACGAAGACGAAGCGAGGGGTGTATATATATATATCATTCATGATCGATTAGAGGTTTTCTCCAATGAGCTGGATTCGCCAACCCTCTTATTGGACCGTTTGCATCCCTTCAAGATTAATTATGTATTTGGGGCCAAATCCATCTTTGGCGACCAAACGGTCTTCGCTGGGTTTTTGGGCCACGAAGAGAAAGCTGAGGGGATTCGTTAGAAGGATGCGATTTTTTTTACTTTTTATTTTTATTTATTATGGGTAGGGATTAGTTATTTCATTATTTTATTTTCTATTTTTTACAAGTTGCGTGGAAGTTTAAATATTTTATGAATTGGATTTTTTTCTTAAAATAGTAGGAACTTGTTATTTTTAAAGTTAAAATAAATTCTTAAAATAGTGAGAACAAAGTCTTAATACATGTGTAAGAAGTCAATTAAGCAAAGAAAGTTAGTAATTTTCATTTAGAATTTGGTAAGAATAATTTTTAATTGATGAAATTGTAAATATTAAAAATTAATATTGCACAAACTTGTTTTAGCAAGGCTAGTAAGATTGAGCCTTTGGCCATATCTATTGTAAATATTATGTCCAAGATCTAGCCATATAATATTATAACTTCAATAGTGACTTAATTTTTTCATTTGAATCAAGGGTGTTCAATCCATTTTTACATTAAAAATGAGAGTATCATCAATTTAAAATTGCAATTTGCTTAAAGATTTTCAAGCTAGATTTTAGGTAAACTAGAAAAGGTCAAAAGTATAAAATGTATAGCCTTCTTAAGTTGTTATAGTTTAAATGTTTTAAGAATTGCCTCTTTTCTAGCCACTCAAAATAATGGGAAAGGAAACTTGCATTTTGTCATTAAATATGGAAAGAACAATTTTGGATTCATGGAATTACATATATTAGAAGTTGACATCGCACAAGGTGCATTTGAAGGTGTTGAATCTATTTTACATTAAATATGACAATTCCATCAGTCTAAAATTGTAATTTCAATAATGTCTGAATCGATGATGAGAAAGACGAAAAGGGCGGAATCGTGAAACATTTAGCCTTCTTCTTAAGTTATATCACAACCTAAGCACTTTACAAATTGACTCTTTTTCATCCACTCAAAATAATGGAAAGGGAAAGTGGCATTTCTAGAATTTTACAAATTGACTCTTTTTCATCCACTCAAAATAATGGAAAGGAGAAGTGGCATTTTTGGCCCGACTGTAATCATTCTAAATTGATGGAATTGCATATCTTAGATATTAACTTTTCATAACCTAGTTTCACGGAGGATCTTCGAGGGAAAATTCAACCGATTTTTTCAATAAAAATAACAATTTCATCCATCGAAAATTGTAAATTTGGTAAAGATTACCTTATTGGATGTTGACGATGGTAAATAAGAAAATGTTTAATCATAGATAATTTAACGTTCTTCTTGAGTTATGTCATATTCTAAGCATTCTATGAATTGGTTCTTCTCTAGCCACTCAAAACAATGTCAAGGGAATTTGTTGTTTTTGACTTGAAATTTGAGAAGAATAATTTTTTATTGATGTAATTGAAAATATATAAAATGTTAACATTGTGTAATATTGTTGCACTAGGGGTATTCATGTGTGTTCAATCTATTTTTACATTAAAAATAACAATTTCAACCATCCAGAATTGTAATTTAAATAAAGATTGTTTGGTTGGATTACGATGATTGTTTGGTTAGATTGGCATATTTTCCTTGAAATCTAACAAGAATATTTTTTGATTGATGGAATTATGAGTATCAGATGTTAACATTGCATAATCTAGTTCCAATAGGGGAATTCATGGGTGTTGAATCCATTTCTAGATAGAAAATAACAATTTCTTCAATCTAAAATTGTAATTTTAGTAAAGATTGCCTAGACACAATCCACTTATGCTAAACTAGAAAAGGTTAAAATAATAGAGCATGTAGCCTTCTTCTTGAATTATTTCATTGTCTAAATGTTCTATAAAGTGGTCCTCTCCCAAAGACTGAAAATAATTGTTAGAGTACGTGCACAACATTCCACTTTTCAAGGGACATGCATTTTTAGCTATTCCTAAAAATAACGGGTTTGCCTATTTTTATCAATGTTATTTATAGCAAGTCTAACATATGGCATTGAATGGGAAACTAATGCACATTGGATGTGGATAACTTAGTTTCTTAGGAAGTGTGCATTTCCTTTATTATTAATGGAGTCAAATTTATCATTTACCACTTAGCGACTTGTGGTATTGACCCATGGTATTGAATAGTTAGGAATTGATTAAATCTAACTAGTGCATGCACAATGAACCCCAACCTTATGTCCATTTACTTTTCTCCCTAGAGACTCTATATATTGTACCCATGCCAAGCATTAATATAAAAGTGAAATTCAAATTGGTTCTTCAACAATATTCTATTTTTGGGTGTTATTTCATTCTCTCTTCTCTCTTTTCCTTGCAAATTTTCTAGTATAGTTTTTTCTCACAACTAGATCTTGGTTTGTGCTTAAAATCCTACAATAGAAAAAAGGGAAACTAACATTTTTGGTGTAATATTCAACAAGAATAAGTTTGGATAAATAGAATTGCAAACATCAAATGTTAACATTACATAATTTGGTTTCACTAGGGGTATTGAAAGGTGTTGAATCCATTTTTACATTAAAATTAACAATGTGATCAATTTAAAATTGCAATTTTGGTAGATATTGCCTAACCAAATTTCGAGAGATAGAAATAGTTAAAGGTTTATCCCTACCTAATTTTGGATAATCAACACTACATCATCATCATCATGAACACAATAATCAATCAATTAAATATATTAAAATTACGAATATAAAACTCTCCTCGTGCTCAATAATATTTAATCTCTCCCAACTATGACCCTAAAGTATCTGAATGAATTTAACCTAGATATAGCTCACAAGAATGATATTTATAAAACTTTCTCTTCTCTCTGGTCCTAGAGCATATGGATGGGTTGAGGCTAGATTACATGTATAATTTATTAGATTAATTATTTGTTCAAAGGTCATAAGGATTGGATTTTCTCCAAATAAAAATATTTTGGGGGGGGGGGCACATAACATGGATTTAATTATATTTCCTGTATTTAAGCCCTAAGTTAAGGAATTGGGGTGTAATCATGTTCTTTAAATTTATAGATTGATTTTGAGGTGTTATGTGAGGTTCAAGCATAATAAGAATTAACATTGTAAGTGAGGTCGGGTTGTATTTCCAGTGGGATGGTGAGTTTCAAACCACAATGGAGGAGGGAAATGTAGGTGGGAAAGAGTTAATATTTTACTCTCATGTAACTTGGGTTTCACTCTGTATTTTTCTGCACAATATGAAATTTTGGTCACCTTAAGAGATTCTCTTTCACTCATTTCTTGTTGTGTGTTAGAGTGCAATTAATATCTCAAACCAAACCATCAATCCCACTAGTGAATCTTGAATATAGGGTTTAACCTTATACAATAAATTACTACAAATAGATTCTTAATAAAAATAGAAAAGATAGAATGGAACACACACATTACACACAATTTTTTACCCTAGAAATCCAAACGAGAAAAACCAACGACATGTTTATAGCCGCACCTATAATATTTTATTCATTATTTCTTCTTTTTTTACAATCCAATATATATAGGATTCCACCACATCAAAGAAACCTAATACATTGACCCGGATTAGTCAACAACCTTATTTCCTTTACGAGAATTAGAAAACCATCGTTGAAAACCATGTGCCAAAAAATTGCTATAAATAGATACCAAAGAATGCCATTTTTTTTATGGGGGTGCTGCCACAGAATATCCTAGACAAGGGGGATCTACCCCCCTGTGACCCCCCCTATGGACCCCTCATGTTCCCAACACAACACACACAC
>ML813191.1:112748-143221 GCA_009831015.1 Picea engelmannii
CATAAGCTATTGCCAACCGTTAACAATTTATTACAAAATACTAAAAATAGAAATATGTACAAAGTTTTAATTCTGAATCGAAGAACCTTCTTTATCTGCTTCAGCCACTTGAACATGTTTCTCTAAAAATTTCATTAAGGCCTTAGGAGCCTCAGGTATCTCGTTTTCTTCAAATGAGAAGAAATTTCTTTGTAGTTCTGGCAACTGGTTTGTAATTGTTCTCTCTGTAGACTTAACTTTTTCCAATTTTGAGCTGGAAGTTATCATTAGCTTCTCGATTTCTGTCATATTAACCATTGTGATATTAGAGATTTCAACTTTCTTCTCTTCAAGTTCTTCCATTTCCTTCAGTTGATACCTGTTAATATCAATTTCTTCTAATGAATTGGATAAGCCATCTGTCCCGATATGTGTTGACTCTTTTTCAATGAAATCAAAAATCCTTTGGCAATCTTCATTGACATTTTTTGTAATATTTTTATAACCTTCCAAGTTCGTTTCCCAAACCTTTATCATTGCATCTCCTTTCAACTACTCTGAAATGGACAACTTCTGTGGTTTTCGAATTTCTTCCTTCTGTAAGGCAGTGATTATCTTTTGGAAAGAATTTCTTACCGCTTTAGCTTCCCTTTCTTTTTGCATTGTTTTGTCCATAGATCTCTTGGATTCTTGATAGTAATTCTGGATCATTTCCAGATTACAAAAAATCCTCTGTTGTTCTTCCTCAATACTTACATATATCTCTGATGCTTTATTCTTGAATTGATCTATCTCAATCACTTGATTGGCAATGGAAATGATTTTATTTTGCAGAGATTTATTTTCATTTCCCAACTATTGTACTTGGTCCTGAGTTACCTGTATCATATTCTTTGCCTCATCGAGATTTTCATTTAGCTTTTGAATTTCCTGGATATCTTTTAGTCTGGCTTGCTCAAGGCCTTTTTGTATTCCCCAACCGATTATTTTTTCATTTTCTTTCAACCTATCATGTAGCTGTGTAATTTCCTGATCTTTCTACTCAATCATAGTGATTAAATTTCCTACGGAGTACATATTAGCCAATGTTATGGTCCCCATAGTCCCTGCTAACTCTGTAGCAAATTCACTTTCCTTTAGCTTTTTCCCATCAATAATAATTTTGTGTTTTTTAACTGTTCTTTCTCCTACAGGATGTAATTTCTATTTCAACACAGCTCTCCTTTTTTTACTGAAAAAATAATCGGATGAAGGTATTTCATCTCTGCTAATTGGTTCCAAGTCACTCACGTACATAACTCCTTCATGAGTACTCAAAGAAGGAGAGCCAATGGCTTTCCAACAAGTAAGAGACATAACACATGTCGAGGCACCCTCGTCGATAACGGTTCAACAAATGTTTTTGTTAGAGACAACCACTTGGTTCTGGAATGCGAGTTGAGGGGGTAACCTTGGAATGTGATCTTCCAAGTCAAAGATTATTAAATTTGTATCCGTCGGGTCAATTCCACTGATATCTTTCAACAGTGCCTTCTTTTGTGTGGGACAAGTTTGAAGGGCTTCAAGGGATGACATCGCAGAGGGTGCTTGAGCCAGATCTTCAACAATGTTGTAGTTCTGGGCTGCATGAGCATGAGGATTGAAAGTTGATTTCCGAATGATGCCTTTTGGGGGGGGTTGTAGAACTGTGTTGAGGCTCGGTCGTTCGAGATGAAGAGGACCGTTGGTAGGTGGAGTCGTGGGAGAGGGTTGTACCAAGGAAGGGGGTAAATCATCAACCTTCTCCTTAGAGGGAGAATAATCTTTGGCTCAAGTAGTGAGTGCAATGTTATTCTGCTTAGAATCACCAGTACAAATCAAAACATATGATGTAGTAGAAGAGGAGGGTTGGTCATGGATGACCAACTGAGCCTATTGTTGAGACGGGAAGGGTTGGGACAAGACAGCCGGTGTAGGTGGTTTTGGAGCTCCTTGAAGGAACTTAGTGACCTCGGCACATCATGGAAAATCCTTCGTGTAATGATCATCACCATAGATAAGGCAAGGGTATCGTGGTTTGCGCTTATCTCGATCATCAACAGGGGTAGTTTTGGTTTTCTCTGCTTGAGAATTATTTTTTCCCTCCTTATTCTTACCTCTCCCCTTTTTAGATTTGTTTTTACCAGCTGGGGTAGATTGGACTGCATTTACCTCAGAAGTCTTTCCAGTGTGAGGGGCAGGAGACGGAGCATTTTGATCATTAGAAGAAGTAGATTTGGGGTTTGTTCTTGATGCAGAACGTGGCTGGGCCTGGGAAGAGCCAATCACACTATCAGCTGCATGCGAGGCAGTTGGAGTAGTTGAAGCGCTGGAAGTATTAGGACGAGGTAAGTCAGGTAGTAAATCGTAAAGGTTTCCCGTTTGTGAGTAAACGAGGTCAAGATATTGAGCATGACTTAAATCCTGCTCTTCCATGACTACACCACCCATGGCAATGTCTTTAACGATGTTGTTCAAAAATGATTTTGTGAACCACTCTGCTAGCAACTGATCGGGCAGCTCAAGTTTAATGAAACGTCGTCTCCTTCACCACTCATGGATGTGATCAGATATATGAGTTCCTTTATTTTGCTTGAAGGAAGTCAAAATCTCAGTCCCCATATCATAACGGATTGGTAACTGGTAATGTGTAAGGAAAGCCATAGCGAGGGTGTTGAAGTCAGAGAAGAAACCTCGTGGAAATTGGATATACCACTTCGCAACAGAACTTGTGAGGGTTCATTGAAAAAGACGTAAATGAATAGAGTCATCCATCAATGAGTTGGATGAACACCATAGGTGAAAAGTCATAACATGATTGTTGGGGTCCTCTCCTACTTTGCCATCGAATTTAGGAATGTCCGAGGGAAGCTTGGATGGTATAACTGGCCATTGGGGAGAGTGATGAATAGGATCATTTAAAATCATTGACAAATCTGGAAAATCCAAAGTGGCGAGAAAGGGTAACTATCGATTCACCAGCGGGTACTGGTGGCTTTGGGGAGGAAGCCCTGTCGGCAAACTAGTAGGACCATAAGCAGTTTGCATATAATGTGAAGACCCAGGAATATTCGGTGGTGGTTGGAGAGGAGAGTATCTCATAGGATTATACCCTGGAATAGGGGCTTGAGTTTGAGAATTCAACCCTCAAATGGGATTAAATGAACCTGGATATGGTTGGCCCATACTAGGGGGTGTTATGAATGCAACTGGGAATTGTTGCCCCCCAGACGTTTGAGGAGGATGTTGAATCAACTGATTCCAATACCGGGCTAAGGAGGGAGGTATGTTTCTCCCATAGGGTGAGGTTGGTCCTCCCATCGAAGGTGGCATTCCAATTGGAGGTTTTGTTCCAAGTGGGATTTGCCCACCGAAAGGGGGTTGAGTTATACCACCTTGGTGAAATTTTCCACTAACCAGAAACTGGTAATTTTGAGTGAATGACAGAATAGCGCCACTAGGATTAAGAATGCCAGTGGAAGACGGAGAAGGTCCTCCAAAAGGAAATTGAGGGAGTGTTGGAATAAAACTAGGAAGAGAGTGCCCAGAAGAAGGAGGACCACCGGGAGATCCGAATGGAGTTTGTGCAGGAGTAGAAATGGAAGCATTCAACGCACGGTATACGGGTGGTAGTGTCGGAGTGATGTTGTGTGTTCACGGTGTGTTGATGGGAGCTAGTCTAACCGTAGTAAACCCGGTTGGAACACTCGTAGTAGCTGTGAGATGGGCCATTTCAGCAGGGACAGTAAATTGATAAGCAGTGGTCAACGGTACTATCTCTATACTAGGGATTTTGGAAATCACAGGTGGGTTGATTTTGGAAATCACAGGTGAACCGGAACCAAAAAGGTCTCATAAAAAAATGCTTGTAGACCAAAAAGGATCTTGGTCCCCAGGTCCAGTCGGAGATCCAGAATACACAACAATTAAGTCTCCATAAGAGTTTGCTCGCATAAAACATCTCTCAGAATTGGGGTGAATTCGAAATTCTTCTCGAGTATTTGTAATTCAAAAATGTTCTAGAGAGTCAGTGCGTTCCACTTGCGGTGTGGTGACGACTGGGAATTCACTTTGTCGAGGAGAGCCTTCAGGTGTACTTGTAGGCAAGGGTTTAAAACCTTCCATATGCTCTGGAGATAAACCCTGCATTCTATGTGAACGACGTGGAGGAGCTATTGTAAACGAGTGAAAAACTTCACGAAGAAAATCCTATGGCCAACTTCGAGAAACAAACAACACGTGCTAGTAAACAAAATCTAGGAAGCAACACCAAGCAAACAAGACCTTCTAATTTTGAAGCCACTAGTTGGTGAGGAAATCCAACATCGCAACAATGAGACGAGAAGAGGTTGGGCTAGGGTGGAAAAGTTACGCTGACGACCTGCTTAACGGACTTACACACTGGTGCAAGCTCCCACACATAATCGTGGGTATACCCTCCAAGGAGCCCGAGTGAGTTTGGCCAACGTCAATTCCAGGTACCGTGAAGACTTTCCCCTTCACAGTCACCTCATGTAAGAACCTAGAAAGATATGCCACTAAGGTCACCACTAACAACAATAAAGCCTGGGGGGACAGTCGACAGTCCGATCCACATGCAAGGGCAAGGTATCTAGCCCGAAATCAACTCAAAAGGCTTCCACTCATCATTGTGGGTATACCTCCAAGTGATCCCTGTGATACATGCAATCCCTACACTGATATCAACAAAGCAAGGTGAGTAACTCTGTCAATATCAATGCAACCTCGTGCTTGACCCTTGTGTGAGAAGGGCTTCCCAGGACAAGATGTTGCAAATGGAATTTAACACTCCATAACACAAGATATTATTGTGTGTTTGGTGCTTTTGGAGAGTGTATCTCTCTTCCTACTCCAAAGCGCTATCCTAGCTAAATGTTGGTGTAATAGATCCCTAGAAAATATTTACTAGATAAATTTTACAATTGCACAGAGTTATTAAGAGCTGTTGTTTACTCAAAGTAAACGAAGATGAAACTTATGTTGTATGACTCTAACCCAACAATGCATAGATGAGAATGAAATATAGCAATTTTCGTTCAATGAAGCCTATGTATGGGAGGGAAAGAGAAAATTTTCTAGATCAAACTTGAACTACAATACAATTTCCTTAAAAATGAAAACACAACAAATCACACATCAATAACAATTCTCTATTGTGTCTTTTTCAATAATTTCAACAATTGATTTTCAATGTTTTCGAAGACGAAAAATATTTTTTGAAAGAAAAAACGTTTGTTCACTTTTCAAAAAGGACCAACACCATGATAGTGAGAGTACTGAAAATCAAAAACCAATGAACAAGCAATGATAAAAAAACCAAATCACTCTTTCAATGAAAAAAAAAAAAAAAAGCAAACCAATCTAGTCTTTTCAATTGGATAAGAAAAATAATCTTGCAAACAATAAGAAAATGATAAATACCAAGAAAACTCAACTTTCAACCGATCACCAATTCTTAACTAATCAAGCACACTCAAAATCCGAAATCAGAGAGTATGGTTTTGCCAAGAAAAGTCAAGAAACGAAAGTCAAGACAAAAGTGACAAGAAAAGCCTTGGAAATCCTACGACCATCCATGCCCGAAACGAAGACAAGAAAGACATCAATCAATGGTCCAAGAAACTCTTATGAGACACCTAGACTAATCTGGCCAGTTGAAGATGCCAAAACTCAAATCCAAAAATTTGAAAAAATGGGTTCGCAGGCTGGGAGTGTTACACAGTGCGAGAATTAATGATTCTCGCAGGTGGCCCTTGAGAAGAGTGAGAGAACCTCGCACTAAACTTAAAGGCAGGATCTGAACTCTATGGATTCTCATAGGCTACAGTGAAGTGCAGTGCGAGAACCTCTGAAACTAGTCAAATATTTGGAAAATGAAAAAAAAATTGAAAAGGCCTCTGGACCCAGAGGGTCTATCAAGATATCCTGAAGACTCAGAGATTGATAGGATGGGAGAAAAGTAAAACAAGAGAAAATGGCCACAAAAAAATACCAAAAACCACAATGAAATGGGTTATGATCCCCAGTGGAGTCGCCAATTTTGTTATCGAACTAATCGGTAGGTGCGGACACTAACAGATCTCCCTAGATCCACCTGGATCTAGAACAAAACAGGACAGGACATGACTCTTTCCCTAAGTTTTGACCATTGAATTAGCTATTAGGAAGGAAAAAGTAACATACCTTTATATCGCTTCCTGGGGTCTTTGTTGCTCCCTCTTCGCTCTGGTGCTCTCGTGAGGTCAAGACCAAGACAACACAAACCAACCAAAGTGAAGATAGAAAAATGTATTCAACTCTCAACTTATGTGTATGATCAAGGAATTACACAATAAAGTGAGAATAGATTTATGGGAAAGGTACATGCCACTGTATCATATTAATTGAAAGTAAAGATTACAACCTGATAGACTTGATGTCACAAGCTTCCTTTCGATGGTTCTTGGCTCCAACACACACACTTGCTCAATCCTTGCATGAAGAAGATCAAATCCTCTTGATAGACTTGCTAGAGTCTCAAAGCTACTGTTCAGGCTTAAGTTCTTGTTATCCATGATTTTAGTCGTCATGATGATGAATTGATTGTGGCTTCAATATTAGAAGGTCTTGTTTGTCTGGTGATTACTTCCTAGATTTTGTTTACTAGTGTGTGTTGTCTGTTTATCGAAGTTGACCATAGGAATTTCTTCGCGGAGATTGTCACTTATTTACAACTGCTCCCCCACAGCGTTCACGTAGAATGCAAGGTTTATCTCCAGAGCATCTGGACGATTATCAACCCTCACCTACTAGTACACCTGAGGGTTCTCCCCATCAAACTGAAGTCCCTGTGGTTACTCCACCACACGGGGAAACAAGTGACGTTCCAATTGTCACTACACCACCTCCACAGGTAGAACAAACTGACTCTCTAAAAGATTTTCGAATTACCAATACTAGAGAGGACTATCGCATTCACCATGGTGAACGACCTGTTGTGCTATTAAATTCTTCTGATGAAGTCATTGTTACATATTCTGAATCAACCGTTGGGCCTTCTTCCGGTGTAGTAGGCCAATATTCTTTTTGGTTAGGTGATTTCCGACGAGTCCTTTTTGGTACTGAGTCACCTATAGTCTACGAAATCAACCCTTCGGTGCTTTCTGAGACCGAAACTACACCAGTGACTACCACTTATCACTTTTTTCTCCCTCCCGAGATGGCCCATCTCGCGAATACTACGAGTGTCCAAACTGGAATTACTGTCGCTACTCTTGCTCCTATCAATACCCAGCGAATGCCTGATGTCAACTCGACATTACCTCCTGGTTATCATGCGTTGAATGCTTTGTTGAATGATTCAAATCTAACACCTCCACAAACCCCAGCTGATTCTCCAGGTCCTGGGCACCTCATTCCCGGTTTTATTCCGACACTCCCTCAATTTCCTCCTGGCAATCTTAATCCTAGTGGCACTATTCCGACTGTTGCACCAAACTTGCAGATTCTTGTTGGTGGACAGGGTGGTATGATTCCTTTTCCTTTTCCTGGGCACAACACAGTTACTACGCAACCTACGGTTGGCACACAACTTCCGAGTGGAATTATATCTACGATAGGGGGACCAACCTCACCTTTTGGACAAAACATACCTCCTAAATTGGCCCAGTATTGGAATCAACTTTTACAAAAATTTCCTCAAAATGATGGGGGGCAAAAAACTGTCCCTACCATGGGCAAACCATATCTAGGTATAACTAATCCTATTTGGAGACAGATTCACACTACTCAACCTCAGGTCCCTACTCAAACTCAAGGATACCACCCTTGGAATTATTATCCTCACCAACCGACAACGAATCAGCCAGGTTCTTCCCAATATGGGCAGACTGCATATGGTCCTACTAGTTTTCCAACAGGGCTTCCACCCCAAAGTCACCAGTACCCGCAGGTGAATAGACAGTTACCTTTCCTTTCTACTTTGGATTTGCCAGATTTGTCTAGGATTCTCAATGATCCTATTCGTCACTCTCCCCAATGGCCTGTTATTCTAGCCAAGCTTCCCTCGGATATTCTGAAATTTGATGGCAAAGTGGGAGAGGACCCGAAAAATCATGTTATGACATTTCATTTATCGTGTTCATCCAACTCGTTGATGGATGATTCTATTCATCTACGTCTTTTTCAACGAACCCTTACAGGTTCCGCTGCGAAGTGGTATATTGAATTTCCACGAGCTTTCTTCTCTGACTTTAACACCCTCGCTATGGCCTTCCTTACACATTACCAGTTACCGATCCGTTATGATACTGGGACTGAAATTTTGACTTCCTTCAAACAAACTAAAGGCACTCATATATCAGATCACATTCATGAGTGGAGAAGGAGAAGACGTCTCATTAAACTCGAACTCCTGGATCAGTTACTGGAAGAATGGTTTACAAAATCCTTTGTGAATGAAATTGGAAAAGACATTGCCATGGGTGGTGTTGTTACTGAGGAGCAGGATATAAGTCGTGCTCAATATCTTGATCTCATTTATTCACAAACGGGAACACTTTACGATTTTCTACCTGAATTACCTCGTCTGGGTACTTCCAGCACTTCAACTGCTCCAGTTGCCTCACATGCAGCTGATGGTGTGATTGGTACTACCCATACCCACTCACATTTTGTTTCAAGTACAACCCCTAAATCTACATCTTCTAATGTTCAAAATGCTCCATCTCCTACCACTTCCACCGGTAAAACTTCTGAGGTGAACGTCGTTCAATCTACCCCGACCGGTAAAAATAAATCCAAGAAAGGGAGAGGAAAGAATAAGGAGGGAAAAAATAATAATCAAACAGAGCAGCCTAAAAATACCCCTGTTGAAGATCGGGATAAGCGCAAACCATGATACCCTTTCCTTATCTATGGTGACGATCACTACATGAAGGATTTTCCATGACGCGCTAAAGTTACTAAGTTCCTTCAAGAAACACCCAAACCATCTACGTCGGTTGTCTTATCCCAACCCTTCCCGTCTCAACAACAAGCTCAGTTGGTCATCCATGACCAACCATCTACTTCTACGACATCATACGTTTTGATGTGTACCGGTGATTCTAAGAAGAACGACGTTGCAATCGCAACTAGAGCCAAAGATTATTCTCCATCTAAGGAGAAGGTTGACGATTTACCTCCTGCTTTGGTACAACCCTTTCCACCGGCTCCACCTACAAACGGTCCTCTTCATATCGAAGGACTGAGCCTTGATACAGTAGTATGACCCCCTAAGGGCTTTGTTCACAAGTTGGCTTTCAATCCTCATGCTCATGTGGCCCAGAGCTACAGTATTGTGGAAGATCTGGCCCAGGCACCTTCAGCGATGTCAGCCCTTGAAGTCCTTCAGTCTTGTCCTGCACAACTAAGGGCTCTGTTGAAAGATATAGGTGGAATTGATCCTACAGATACGAATTTAATATAATTTAACTTGGAATATCACATTCCAAGGTTACCCCCTCAGCTTGCGTTTCAAATTCAAGTTGTTGTCTCTGACTAGAACATTTGCCAAACTGTTATAGATGAGGGTGCCTCTACGTGTGTAATGTCCCTTGCTTGTTGGAAAGCCATTGGCTCTCCTCCTTTACATGAATCACAAAATACTTTGAAATCCTTCAATGGCTCTGGGTTTAAGCCTTACGGTGTTCTTCCGTCATTTCCCGTTACTCTAGAAGGTAAGACAGACCAAGTTGAAGTGGAAGTCTTCGATGCTCCCCTTGATTACAATCTTTTGCTTGGTCATAGCTGGATCGATTCCATGCGCGTTGTTGTGTCAACACTTTTCTGTGTAGGATGATTTCCTCATCAAGGAAAGGTTGTTACGGTTGACCAACTTGCCTTCTTTAATTTCGATACTCATACTGGCAACGTGTCGTTTATCGCTAAAACCCCACTGGGTTATGAGAATGTCGGTGTAGGCCTTTTAAAAGAATCTTCGTTAATGGGTACTTTCCCCATTCCAAAACCACCCGATGTTCGACGCCCGTCAGTTGCTTCTATCAACATGGTCTTCGCTGTACCTCACGAACTTCCTATGTCTTTCGACCCTTGGATAGTCCCTGACCCTGGAGATCACTCTTGTTTCGGCGACGTTATGTCGTTAAGTCCGGTTGAGTCTTCTTATCAAGCAATTCACTCGGAAACACCTTCTACCTTCTCTCTTGATGAGTTGTCTCCTGATCCTTTCCGTGTTGTATTTCCTACTGACGAGATGATCATGTCCATCATGGAAGACACCCCTTGGGACGATGGACATCATCGTTCCTTACTCTTTTTGGAACAACAAACTCTCGAGAACTACCAACGGGTTTCGACTTCGTCGACCGTTGTTGTCATATCAACTCTTCCAGGCTTGACACATGGTGTGTTCGCCGAAGGGAACCTCAGTAATATATCGCCCACTATTCCCATTGACATATCCGTTAAACCTGGGATAGTTGAAAATGTTCATATTGGAGCTTCGTGTTCTCCCGAAGAAATTGTCACTTATACTTCTCTGTTTAAAGAATTTCATGATATCCTTTCCTGGAGTTACGAAGAGATGCCAGGTATTGACCCTACTATTTTTGTACATGAGATAAATACATACCCCAGAGATAAACCTGTCCGGCAGCGCCTACGTCCAGTACACCCACGTAAAGTGGCGGCTATCAAGCTTGAAGTTGAAAAACTTCTCAAAGCCGGATTTATTTATCCTGTGGCTCTGACAGAATGGGTTTCCAACCCTGTACCGATTGATAATAAAGGAGGCAGTATTCGTGTATGTGTTGATTATAGGGAAATTAACAAAGCTTGTCCAAAAGACAACTTTCCGACCCCTTTTGTCGACCAGATTGTCGATGACTGTGCCGAAAGTGAAATCTTCTCCCTCATGGATGGTTTCTCTGGCTATAATCAAATTAACATTGCTCTTGAGGACCAACATAAAACTTCTTTTATTTGTCCTTATGGTACTTTTTCCTATAGGAAACTTCCCTTCGGTCTTAAGAACGCGGGCGCAATGTTTCAACATGCTATGTCTTATGCGTTTCACGATATAAAGCATATCGTTCAACCTTATTTGAACGATTTACCAGCTCATTCTTTACGCCGAGTCGATCACCCCACTCATCTTCGAGCAATTTTCGTTCGTTGTCAGTTCTATCGCATTCGTTTAAACCCTCATAAATGCATTTTTTGCATAGAATCCGGCCGTCTTCTAGTTTTCATCATTTCACGTCAAGGGATCAGGGTGGATCCTATTAAGGTTGAGGCGATTCTTAATCTTCCTCCTCCTTCTACTTTGCACCAGTTACAAAGTTTGCAGGGGAAAGAAAACTTCCTTCATCGTTTCATTCCTAATTACGTCGAGATTACTCGTGGTTTTACCCAGCTACTAAAGAAAGATTCCGAGTTTGTCTGGGATTCAATTGCTAACAATTCTTTTGAGGCTTTGAAGTTATCCCTCACACGAGCTCCGCTTCTCTTTCCTCCGGATTATAGTCGTGATTATTTTTTTTATCTTGTTGCCTCTGAGTATACCATCGGCATGGTTTTGGTCCAAGAGGATGATGCGCACGATGAACATGTTATTTATTACTTGAGTAGAACTCTATCATCAACGGAAATCAAGTACTAGCATGTTGAGAAACTGGCTTTGGCTACCGTTCAAGTTGTCCAACACTTTCGACATTATATCCTTTCAAGGAAAACTACAGTGATTTCGCATTGCAACCCTATGCAACACATTTTGACACGTCAATTGCTAGGGGGAAAGTACTCCAAATGGATTGTCATACTCCAAGAGTTTGACTTGGAATTCGATCGCGCCACGTCTAAAAAATCCTTAGTTTTCGCTGAATTAATATGTGATTTTCCTCACTCGGTGACGGAAAATGTAGCAGTAGATTCATTACCCAATGAATCACTTTTCCTTTTCGTCACCGACGATATTTTTTATGGAGATATCATTATATATCTCCAAACTCATACTTTCCGGCCTGCTTTGTCCAGTAATGAACGACGTCGTATATGTTATCAAGATCGTCAATACATTATCCTTGGCGATAATCTTTACTGTCATGGAATTGACTCAGTTTTTAGATGTTGTTTAACTTTCGAAGAAGCCGAGAAATCCCTAAATGACTGCTATTTCAGAGCATGTGGTGGTCATATGTCTGGGTATGCTACTGCCCAGAACATCTTACGCGCAGGATATTTTTGGCCTTCCTTGTTTAATGACTGCATTATTGTCGTTCAGAAGTGCCATGCCTGCCAGACCTATAATCAGAAAATACGGTCACATCCTGCTCCTCTTCATCTTGTGGTCTCAGTTGATCCATTTGCGAAATGGGGCATTGATTTCATGACATGTCACCCTCACTCGGTCGGGGGGCATGGTTACATTATTGTAGTAGTTGATTATTTTACTAAATGGGCTGAGGCGATGCCGACATTCGATAACGCTAGAAAGACTGCAGCTTTATTTCTTTTTAGCCATGTTATAGCTCGTTTCGGTGTGCCCCAAGCTATCGTTACTAATCACGGTAGTCATTTTAGGAATTTTATGATGTCTGAACTTACAGAGAAGTTGGGTCTTCATCATGATAACTCAACAACCTATTATCCACAAGCTAATGGCCAAGTCGAAGCAATAAACAAAGTCCTTATAACTATGCTTCGATGGATGATAGGAATTCATAAGACAAGTTGGCATACAATGTTGTTTTCGGCATTGTGGGCATATCGGACATTGGTCAAATCTGCTACGGGGTTTACGCCTTTTCGATTGGTCTATGGTGTGGAAGCCATTCTTCCAATAGACTGTGAGATACCTTCTTTGAAGCTAGCTGTCAAACTCTTACCCAATACTTCTGCTGAAGAGGAACGTCTTTTGTATTTGATGTGTTTAGAAAAAACTTGACGTGACGCCACTCTAGTAATAGAAACCCAAAAGAAACGCGTCAAGGCACAATATGACAAGCATGTCAAGCCTCACGTTTTCTCTGAACGTGATCTTGTTCTTCTATATGAACAAAATAAAGATGTCTTAGGAGCTAGGAAATTCGAACCAATGTGGCGTGGTCCTTACATTGTTCGCAAAGTTTTAGAAAAAGGAGCGTATGAGCTGGTTGATTATGATGGTATACCTTTGAGTGAACCCAGGAATGGGTTGTACTTGAAGAAGTACTATGCATAAGTCATTTGTGCACAAGTACTTGTATTTTATGTATCATACTTTGTGTGTGTTATTTTAGTTTGCTTTTGACGTTATCTGGTCTCTGCCCTTATGTGACGTTGTGTTTGATTTCCAGATGTCGGAGTCTTCTCTACCCTATATTGGCTTCGCTTATGGTGCTAGCCGTAGTACTCGAAACTTAGCTTCCACTGCATGGGTGATCTATGCCCCAACCAACAAACTTATATCTTTACGAGGTGTATGTCTTGGCCGTGCAACCAATAACATTGCAGAGTATAGCACAGTCATTGAATTATTTTTTGATGATATCTCACTCGGAATTCTTCATTTGGTTGTGTGACTCGACTCGCAGTTGGTGGTACTATAGCTAAGTAATGTCTACTCTATTCGAAGTCCTACTTTATTACGAGTGTATTTGCGAATTCGCATCTTGGAACGATATTTTGATCACATTGAATATCAGCATATTCCTAGATGTATTAATACATTAATAGATGCATTGGCTAATTATGTATTGGACAGACATTTAAATCACTTATAAATCAAGCACATTAAAATCCATACAATATAAAGTAAACCAGTAGAAACAATCTGTATATAACGATCAAAAGAGTTTG
Source organism: Picea engelmannii (assembly GCA_009831015.1). NCBI lineage: Eukaryota > Viridiplantae > Streptophyta > Pinopsida > Pinales > Pinaceae > Picea > Picea engelmannii. The sequence goes on from ML813191.1 coordinate 126,585, forward strand.
TTGTTTTTACAAAAGATTTGTACTAAGACCAAAATATCAAAAATGGAAGCTTATAGCTTCTACAATGTGACGTCATGGATGAAGTTCATGGTAACACACAACTTCCCTAGCAACCCTATGATGCAGTCGACCCATAGCTGTTGAAACTCCTACAGTGTGACGCTAATCATGTCGTGAAATCTCTTCCAGAGTCATATCTGGAATGTCTGCTGTCAGACCCTATAAATTCTGCTCCACAACCTGATAATCTTTGGCATACTGTGGTACTGTTGCTGCTACCTCTCCTCATCACTGAATAGGAGAGGTTCCAGGAGGTCTATATGGTCCAACATATTTGTTATCAATAAACATTTTGTGTTAGTCTTTAGATAAATACATAAAACAAAAACATTTAAATATGATTAAAATTCAAAAACATTTAAAAATGAGAAAATGTGTGTACTTCTTACTGAGGTCTCCCCACTGAGCATCCTCAGGCAGTGCTAGATCCGAATCTCCTCGAAAATCCAACCCGACATAGGCATAGTCATCGACCATCAACATCTAGTTTTGCAACCAGTCAAAAAAAATATCGTCATATTTGACGATTGGTCCTGCCACGTGTCGGGCCATGAGTCGGCACCATCGCAACATCCTTGGATCCCTAGGACCCGGAAAGTCCCACTCAACCTGTAGTCTGAAGATGAGGACTCTCTTGAGGAAGAAATACACTAACAATGATCCATATCCAAATTGTTTCAGTTCACCCCGCCTGCACTTGGTCAGTTGTCTTTTGATACTGCGCAATACTGCATTAGCCCAGTTAAATACTCGGGGCTCAGTACACTTGATGGTGTACTGGAAGTAGCTCTATAATGCCATATGTGGAGCTGCACTTCCGACCATCCAAGCAATAGTAAAGAGAATAGTGCGGAGAGTCAATTATGTTACTCCCCAGATTGCCACTTTCCCTTTCTTTCTTTCGGCCTCGGGTATGCAGTATTGATTACAATATTCACTCATTTTTAACCCACCACCTCTGCTGTCGGTCATACTGACATGAGACCCACGCCTAGATAATCTGGTCAAGAAGTATATGTCCTCTATGTCAATGGCTAATGTGTGGGCTCCTACATTGAAAACTTGCTGGTCTGGATCCCACATATGGACTAGATACTCCAGTAATCTGACTTGGGCTCTCATGCCCGGAATACGGAAGTATTTTAAGAGACCACAATCTCTCAATGCAGCTATGGTGGGAGGATGATTCTCGGCATTTACATTATCCTCCTCATTTTCTCATTCCTGCCACTCAAGCACCATGTTTGTGGTTATTTGTCTGCATAAGAAACATATAAAAGGGATTAATCATTTTATTCATGATATAAATCTTTTTCATTGAATAAACATTTAAAAAAAAATTGAGTTCTGCGCTGCTCGCAGGTGCCTTATTATACACATTGCAAACCCCTCACAGGTGGCTCAAAGCCTACCTACAAGAAAGTATCATTCTCGCAGGCCCCGTATGGGCAGCCTGCGAGAACTCCTGCGCACATGTAGGTTTCAAAAACCACTTGAAAATGCACAAAATTAACCAATGAAATTAGAAATGTAAACCATGAAAAGATCAAGAAGGAAGAACTTACTGTAATACTGCTGACAGCTCGTAAAATGATCTCTCGTAGCTCCCAGAAATCAACACCGAATTCAGAGGGTAAAATGAGGGTTTTGGGAACTCAATAGTGAAAATGTGAAATGATATGGTAAAATTGGTTATTTACTCATTTAATTCACTTTTTACTATGTCAGTTTTGGGTTTTTTATGTTTATCTATTGATTAAACCTAATTACTAATATAAAAATGAGTGCAATGACTTGCAGGTGTGAAACATTGATGATTCCAACAAGGATATGGACATATTTTTCTCCTTTATGGTGTGATTTTGATTGTTTTTTAGGGTTTTTACATAAAACCTCGAGCGTCGTTTTTGTCCGTTCTTACGCTCGTAAATATAAGAGAATGTAATCGAGCATAGTTTTATCGCTTTTTCGGGCTCACAAGGTTATACGAAAAAGGAACCCCCTGGAGTTCTTCTTTAATCTCTTTTCAGACTCTCTAAACATGAAAAGATCGCGGAGCGACCTTGCTATTTTCACGTTCGATAAAGTATTTGAAATATGCGTCTGGTGAGCAATAATTTATCTCTTTTTCGGTCTCATCCAGACTATGTTACGAAAAAGGAACTGAGAGAGTTCTCTTTTAAGTCTTTTTCCAAACTCTATAATCTCGAAAAACCTTCGAGTTTTCTATCTCTAGACTCGTTAAACAAACATTGACAGACCCGTGATGGGACCAAACCACTCCTTCTTAGGGTTTGTTAAAAATACTCCGAGGGACTTGTACGAAGGATGAGCTTATATAAACAAGCACATGTGATCCTCTTCAAGCTTGCGTAAAAATAAAAAGGTACTTGCCAGAAATGGTGGGGGGAAATTTGGGAAAGGGATATGTTTCATCTTCGTATTGATTGGCAGTAAGTGTCGCTCTTGAACATGACACCCCCTATTCATCATTTGAAGTTGGTTTGGGAAATCCATTTGTCTTTCTTTCGATTGATTACAAGGTAATTCCATGTGTCATCTTTGAGTCAATGTTGCCAAATCATTTGTCGTTTCGTTCATATGTTCAAGAGAAGTCCATTTGAAACCTATATTGAGTCAGCCATCTGCAGTTATCCATTCTCTATGTGGCGGCCTTCCCTGTGTCTAGTCCAATTGCTACATACTCTGTTTCAATTTCAAACTCGGTTACTTATTTCGTGTCATTGATGGGGGATACATCAAGGCCCTCCTATGATGAGTCTTGTTCCGTTGACTTCAGCTCATTATCCGGGATCAAGACTTAGAAATTATTTTAGTACCTTAGAGCTTGCATGCCTCAATGGCAAGTTTCCTCGCTTTCGAGAGTGGGTTTACATCATTGACCCCTGATCGAAAGATTCCATCGGATGTTCGACATCAACTCATTTATTCACAGTCGATGGATTGTACTATCGTACCTTGGGATTCATTGACATCAATGGTGATTTCCCTCGCACTTGTTAACGGTTTCATCAATGATCGGTAATCAAGTGGTTTCTACCATGTTCGACTTCAACACAAGTAATCACATGGCTAGATTCGTACTTTGGGTGATGAGATTGAAGACCCTGGATTTTATCTTTGAAATCCAGGTTGTGATGGAGTATGTATACTTTGTGACACATAGATCCATGTGTATGTTTCGTGGCTATGTCGTCTTGATTTGGAAAATTTTCGCATGGATCCACAGTGTATTCAGGTGGCTATGTTATATTTTGACGGCATGGATCCACAGTGTATGATTGGTGGCCATGACCCATGTCTATGATGTTATCAGTCTGTGATCTGAGTATGGGAATGCCTACCTCAGAATGGATATATATGATATTCTTCCAATGCTTGGTTGTTCGCAGGTTTCCGAGTAGATGTGCTACTGGTTCTCGACACGCACATGCAGCTTACAAAGTCTATCGACTGTCATTGGTTCCAATATCAGAATTTGGGGGGCATTCTTTTATCCATGATTTTGGTCATCACGATAATGAATTGATTGTGGTATAATCAAGCTCTTCATTAGAACTTCTTCCAGAGAAAAGTTGCCTTTGTCTCTTTCCAAAAATCACAGTTTTAAGGAAGGTTCGCAGGCTACCTATACATTTGCCTGCGAGAATGCATGATTCTCGCAGGCTGCCTTAAGCCAAGGTGCGAGAAGTTCGCACTGTGCCTAACTACTAGGGTGCAAACACTTTCCAAAGAAGGGAAAAAGATAAATTCTCGAACCTTCTAGAAGGGAATTTTCTAGAAGGATGAGATGGAATTCGAATGGTTATCTAAGTACTGGCTTTCCTGATATTTTGGGATCATTCCTATCCAAGTAACTAATTCATTCTCTCCTATAAAATAAGGGAATTCTCATGGAAAAGGTTAGAATCAAACTAGCAAGATATTTATTAGAGAATTAGTGAATGACTGTGTGAAGGACTGATGCTACAGTAGCCAAGAACTCCAGCAAGGTTATCGAAATTGGTTGATCTTCTTCATGCATGAGAAAGTGTGTGTCAGATATAGGAGCCATCGAAAGGAGGTTTGCAACATCAAGGCCCAGGTTGTATTCATTTCTTTCTATCAATTTAATATAGTAATATGTCCCTTTCCCATAAAGCTAATGTCACTTTATTACATAACTCCTTGATCATATGTATATATTAACTATTGGATATATTGAGTTGTCTTCACTTTGATTGGTTTGTACTGTTGTGGTCTTGATGGCACAAGAGCATTGGAGCGAAGCTAGAACAACAAAGACCCAATGAAGCGAATCATAAGGTATGTTCATGATTCTTTCCTCCTAGTTCATTCAATAGTCTAGATCTAGGGAAAGAGTATTATTCTGTCCTTCTTTGTTCTAGATCTGGGTGGATCTAGGGAGATCGGGTTGTGTCCGCACTTACGGATTAATCCTGAAACAATTCTTCACACAATTCTTTTCACCAATTCTCCAATGAATCTTGCTTAACCTTTTCCATGAGAATTCCCTCAATATATAGGAGAGAATGAGATAGTTACTTGGATAAGAGTGATCCCACAATATCAGGGAATCCAATACAAGGATAACCATTCGAATGCCAACCCATCCTTCTAGAAGATTCCATTCTAGAAACATCGAGAATTCATCTTTTTCCATGCTTTAGGAAGAGTTCGCACCCTAGCTATTCAACACAGTGCGAGAAGTTCACACCCAGGCTTAAGGTAGCCTGCAAGAATGGGTCATTCTCGCACCCAAATATATTAGCAGCCTGCGAACCTTCTCCAAAAATGAGTTTTCTGGGAAGAGATGAAAGTAACTTTTCTCAGGAGAAAGTTCTTATGAAGAGACTAAGTACACCATCATCAATACATCATCATGACTACCAAAATCATGGGTAACAAAAGGTCATAGGAACAATGTACATTTTAGAAGCAGGTCCATGCCATCCAGATTAGATTCATGGAAGTGAACCAGAGACTCCAGCCAGTATAGGACGAAGCCTGCACACTTTTCGAGGAGATCGAGGGACAAGGTGCACAGCTGGAACAAGTAGTCACCATAGTGTAACAAAGCTTGTAAGGACCTATCACTGAGACAGACATTCAGGAGTTCACCGAGTAGGAGGCTCTTCCGAAGCAACAAGTCCAGGTAGCTTGAGACAAGCTGAAGGCCTTCTAAGCAGAATTTCCCAGATCAGAGTGATTCAGGATGAGTCACAGGTGCATGTTGGGGGCCTTGTTATCGGACTAATTGGTAGGTGCGGACACTAACAAATCTCCCTAGATCCACCTAGATCTAGAAAAAAATAGGACAATACATGACTCTTTCCCTAAGTTACAACCATTGAAATAGCTAGTAAGGAGTAACAAGTGACATACCTTTGTATCGCTTCCTAGGGTCTATGTTACTCCCGCTTCACTCTGGTGTTCTCGTGAGGTCAATACCAAGACAACACAAACCAACCAAAATGAAAATAGCAAGATATATTAAATCGTCAACTTATGTGTATGATCAAGGAATTACACAATAAAGTAAGAATGACTTTATGGGAAAAGGGCATGCCACTATATCATATTAATCGAAAGTAGAAGATACAACTTGATTGCCTTGATGTCACAAGCTTTCTTTCGGTGACTCTTGGTTCCAACACACACACTTTCTTGATCCTTGCATAAAGAGGATCCAATTCCTCTTGATAGACTTGCTAGAGTCTCCAAGCTCCTATTCAAGATGGGTTCTTCACACAATTCCTTCACCAATTCTCCAATTAATATTTCTTAACCTTTTCCATGAGAATCCTATCAATATATAGTAGAGGATGAGATGGTTACATGGATGAGAATGATCCCACCAAATCAGGAAACCAGTCAAATGATAACCATTCGAATGCCAAACCATTCTCTAGAAGATTCCCTTCTAGAACCCTCAAGACTTCTTCCTTTTTCCAAGATTGAGAACAAATTCGCACCCTAGGTATAGAGCACAGTGCAAGAAGTTCACACCCTAGCTGAAGATGGCCTACGAGAATGGGTCATTCTCACACCCTAGGCTATAAGCAGCCTGCGAACTCTCTTTAAAAATATGTTTTCTGGAAGGAGATGAATGCCACTTTTCTCAGGAGAAAGTTCTTGTTGGGAGCCTGAGTACACCATCGTCAATACACCATCATCAATACTCCATCAATATGACCAAAATTATGGGTAATAGAATGCCCCCCAAAGTATGAGACCAGAATCAGTGACAGCCGAAATACTTTGTAAACTGTGTGTGTGTGTCGGAAACCAAGAGCATACCTAATCAAAAACCTGCTAACAACCAAGCATCTATAGAATATCATACTAGTTCTGAGGTAGGCATTCCCATACTCAGATCACGGATGGATGACATCATAAAAATAGGTCATGGTCACCAATCATACACCGTGGATCCATGCCATCAAAATATCGCATAGCCACCAAGAATACACTGTGGATCCATGCAAGAAAATTCAAATTGAGACGACATAGCCATGAGACATACAAAGTGGATCTATGTGTCGGAAAATTATACATATTCCATAGCAACCTAGACCAAAGAGATAAGATCCAGGGTCTTCAATCCCGTTACCCCAAAAGTACGAATCTAACCATGTGATTACATGTGTCGAAGTCGAACATGGTAGAAACCACTTGATTATTGGTCATTGATGAAACCGTTAACAAGTGCGAGGGAAATCACCATTAATGTTAATGACTCCCAAGGTACACTAGTACAATCCACCAAATCTGAATAAATGAGTTGAGGTCGAACATCCGAAGAAATCTTTCAATCAGGGGTCAATGATGAAAACCCACTGTTGAAAGTGAGGAAACCTGCCATTGAGGCATGCAAGTTCCAAGGTACCAAAGAATTTATAAGTCTTGTTTCTGAATAATGAGCTGGAGTCAACGGAACAAAACTCGTCACAAGAGGGCCTTGATGTATCCCTCATCAATGACATGAAATGAGTAACAAATTTTGAAGGCGGAACAGAGTATGATGTAAGTTGAACTGGACATAGGGAAGGCCGATAAAGAGAGAATGGACAACTACAGATGGCCGACTCAATAGAGGTTTCAGATGAACTTCTCTTGAACATATGAATGACATGACCAATGGTTTGGCAGCATTGACTCAGAGACGACTCAGTATGTGACCTTATAGCAAATCAAATGAGAGACAAATGGATTTCCCAAAACAGCTTCAGATAACGAATAAGGGGGTGCCATGTTCAAGAGCGACACTTACTGCCAATTAATATGAATACGAAAACACATCCCTTTCCCAAATTTTCCCCCACAATTTCTGTCAAGTACCTCTTTATTTTTATGCAAGATTGAGGAGGATAAAATATGCTTGTTGATGTAAGCTCATCCTTCGGATGAGTCCTTCGGAGTATGTTTAATGAACCCTAGGAAGGAGTGGTTCGGTCCCATGACGGGTATGTCGATGTTTGTTTAACGAGTCCAAAGATAGAAAACTCGAAGGTTTTTCATCATTATAGAGTTTCTCTCAGTTCCTTTTTCATAAAATAGTCTGATGATACCGAAAAAGAGATAAATTATTGCCTAACAGACGCTTTCTTCAAATACTTTAACGAGCGTGAAAATAGAAAGGTCGCTCGGCAATCTTTTCATGTTTAGAGAGTCTGAAAAGAGCTTAAAGAGGACTCCAGGGGGGTCCTTTTTTGTATAACCTTGTTGAGCCTGAAAAAGTGATAAAAGTGTGCTCAATCGCGTTCTCATGTATTTTCGAGCGTGAGAACGGACAAAGACCAAGCTCAAGGTTTTGTGCAAAAAACCATAAAAAACAATCAAAACATGCGATGAAAAAGAGAAAAAATATCTGTATCCCTGTGTATGAACGTCGAGGTCATTACCTCTGCAAAATTCACACTCATAAGGGTATTCGGCATTAGGTTTAATAAATAAAACAATTATAAAAACAAATAAAAAATGGTAAAAGTGAATATAAGGGGGTAAAAGTTATTTTTACCATAGTCATTGTAACTTTGCCAATATTTTAGTCCAAACCCCCTCTTTTGCCCTTGAATTTAGGCTATCGATTGCGGGAGGTACGAGCATCCATTCAACGAACTATCTCTGGGAGTGAGGTAAGCTCCTTGTCTTCTATCCTTTCATGGTTCAATTTTTCATTTTCATTGGTAAAATTCATGTTTTTGAGTTTGTTTTAGGGGTTAAAATTGCTCTCATCCATTCTCGCAGGCTAGCCACACGGGACTTGCGAGAATGAATCATTCTTGTAGGTGGCCCCAAAGGCACCTATGAGAGCCTCTCACTGTGCCTAAACGGCACCAGCAAGAACCGCAAAGTGAAATTTTTTTTTGAAGTTTGCTCAATGAAAAAGTTACCAAATGTTGAAGAGAGTTGTTGACCTTCTTCTTATGTGTCTTATGCAGGCATTTAGCTATCACCATGGTTCTGGAATGGCGTGAAAGAGAGCATGAATAAGATGATTCTATTTCAGGGAATAACCCAGGAACCATTTCCTCTTTGCGAGACTGTGGTCTCCTAAAATTCTTTCGTATCCCGGGTATGAGGGCTCAAGTCAGACTGTTGGAGTACCTTGTGCATATGTGGGATGTGGACCAACAATTTTTCCATGTAGGGTCCCACACATTGTCCTTGGATATCAAGGAAGTTTAATTCTTTACAGGACTATCATAGCGTGGGTACCATGCTAGCTTGACTGGTAGCAGAGGTGGTGGGCTGCCTATGAGTGAAAACTGTCATTTGTACTATGTTCCAGAGGCGGAAAGGAGCAAAGGAAAAGTGGCCATTTGGGGGGTGCAGGATTTGAACCTTCGCACTATTTTTTTCACCATTTATCATATGGTTGGGAGCGCTTCTCCTCACATGGATCTCTGGAGATAATTTCAGTATGCCATAGAGTGTATTGAGCCTCGGTTCTTTAACTGGGCAGACGCAGTGCTTCGTAGCATGAAGAGGCAGTTGACCAAATGTAGGAGATACAACCTGAAGCAATTTGGGTACAAGTCATTGTTGGTGTCCTTCTTTCTTGAGAGGGTTCCCTTACTGAGGTTGCAGGTTGAGTGGGGTTTATCGGCTCCAGAGGACCCAAGAATACTGAGGTGGTGTCACCTCATGGCCCGACATGTAGTTGGACCAATCATCAAATACAATGATGCCTTCTTCAACTGGTTGCAACCACAGATGTTGATGGTCGATGATTATGCCTATGCCGGGTTGGAATTCTGAGGAGATCCAGACTTGGCCCTGCCTGAGGGTGCTCAATGCGGGGATCTTTGTAAGAAGTACACATTTTTTACTTTTTCAATGTTTTTTCTTTTTTTGTGAATTTTATCATATGCAAATGTTTTTATGTTCATCCAAGGTATAATTACAAAACTTCTTTTTTAATGACACAAATGTGGGGCCTTATTGACCACCTGGTACTTCTCCTATTCAGTGATGAGGAGAGGTGGCTCCAGTACCATGATGGGACACTGAAGATTATGAAGTAGTGGAACAAAATTTAGAGGGTTTGATAGCAGACATTCTAGACATGCCTCTTGGAGAGGTTCCACGACATTATCAGCATCATACGGTGGGAGTGTCAGAGTCCATTGGCCGAATGATTCATAGGGTTGCCCAGGAAGTCATGTGTTACCATGAACATCATCCATGATGTCTCTTTGTAGAATCTATGAGCTTCTGATTTTGAAATTTTGGTCCTCAGACATAATTGTTTTGTAAAAAACTTTTTGATCATTATATATACATACGGCTTCTACCAGTTGATCTTGTGTTGTGTGAAAGTTGATGTAATTGATTTATAAATGACCCAAATGTCTGTCTAATACATAGTTAGCTAATGCATCAGCTAATTTATTTAGACATCTAGGAATATGTTGATATTCAATATAATCAAAATAACGTTCCAAGAGGCGAATTCGCAAATACACATGCAACAAAGTAGGACTTCAAATAGCATAGACATTACTTAATTGTAGTACTACAAGCTGCGAATCGAGTCACACAACCAAGTTATGGATACCGAGTGAGATAGCATCAATCAACAATTCGATAACGGCGCTATACTCTACAATATTGTTGGTCGCACGGTCGAGGCACACACCTCGTAAAGATACAAGTTCGTTTGCAGGGGCGTTAATTGCCCATGCAGCGGAAGCAAGGTTCTGAGTACTACGGCTAGCGCCATCAACGAAGCCAAAGTAGGGTAGCGAAGACTCCGACATCTGGAAATCAAACACAATGTCACATAAGGGCAGAGACCAGATAACGACAAAAGAAAACTACAGTAACACACAAGAAGTATGATACAATAAAAATACAGGTACTCATGCACAGGTGATCTTATTCATAGTACTTCTTCAAGTACAACCCATTTTTGATTTCACTCAAAGGGATACCATCGTAATATACTAACTCGTAAGCTCCTTTTTCCAAAACTCATCTAACAATATAAGGACCTCGCCACATGGCTTCGAATTTTTCATCTCCTAGCATATCTCGATCTTGTTCGTAGAGGAGAACTAGATCTCCTTCGGAGAAAACGCGAGGCTTGACATGTTTGTCGTATTGGGCCTTGACACGTTTCTTCTGGGATTCTATGACTAGGGTGGCATCGTGTCGAGTTTTGTTTAATCGCATAAGATACAATAGACGTTCTTCCTCAGCAGAAGTGTTTGGTAGGAGTTCAACAACTAGTTTTAAAGAGGGTATCTCGCATTTCATCAAGAGAATGGCTTCCAAACCATAGACTAACCGGAAAGGTGTAAACCCAGTAGCAGACTTAACGGATGTCCTGTAGGCCCACAATGCTGAAAACAACATTGTGTGCCAACTCGTTTTGTGAATCCCTATCATTCGTCGGAACATGGTTATGAGAAATTTGTTAATTGCTTCGACTTGGTCGTTGGCTTGTGGGTAATAGGGCGTTGAGTTTTCATGGTGAAGACCCAACTTTTCAGTGAGTTTGGACATCATGAAGTTTCTAAAGTGGCTACCGTGATCAGTGACGATAGCTTGAGGAACACCAAAACGAGCTATGATGTGATTAAAAATGAATAATGTTGTGGTCTTTCCAGTATTGTCAAATGTCAGCATCACCTTGGCCCATTTCGTAAAACAACCTATGGCTACAATAATGTATCCATGCTCCCCGGCCGAGTGGGGGTGACATGTCATGAAATCGATGCCCCATTTCGCAAAGGGACCAATGGAGACCACAAGGTGAAGAAGAGTGATATGTGACCGTATCTTATGATTATAGGTCTGGTAAGCATGGCATTTTTGGATGGTGATTATGTAGTCATTAAACAAAGAAGGCCAAAAATACTCTTCTCATAAGATCTTCTGGGTAGTAGCATACCCAGACATATGACCACCACAGGCTCTAGAATTGCAGTCATTTAAGTTTTTCTCAGCTTCATCGAACGTGAGGCAGCGTCGAAAAATGGAGTCAATCCCACGGCGATAAAGAGTATCCCTGAGGATAATATATTGATGGGTTTGGTAGTGTATTCGATGTCGGTCAGTAATGGACAAATTGGGCTGAAAAGTCTGGGTTTGGAGATATATGATGATATCTCCATACCAAAGATCGTCATAACTAATGAGGAAAAGGGATTCATCAAGTAATGAATTGGTTGTTACATTTTCCATTTCAGAGTAGGAAAAGTCGCATATCAACTCGAAAAACACTAAGGACTTCTTGGACTTGGCTCATTCGAATTCCAAGTCAAACTCATGGAGTATCATGATCCATTTGGAGTATTTTCCCCCTAGCAATTGACGTGTGAGAATGTGTTGCATAGGGTTGCAGTTAGAAATCATTGTAGTCTTGCGAGAGAGGATATAGTGCCAGAAGCGTTTAACTGCTTGGACGGCTACCAAGGCCAGTTTTTCAACATCTAAATACTTGGTTTTGGTAGGTGTTAGACTTCAACTCAAGTAATAGATAACATGTTCGTCATGAGAATCATCCTCTTGGATGAGAACCATTCCAATGGTGTAATCTGAGGCTGCGAGGTAGAGGAAATAATCGCAACTATAATCGAGACGGAAGTGAAGCGGAGCACATGTCAGGGATAGTTTCAAATATTCGAAGGCTTTGTTTGTGATGGTATCCCATATAAACTCAGACCCCTTTTTGAGTAGTCGCGTAAATCCACGAGTTATCTCGACGTAGTTCGGGATGAAATGATGAAGAAAGTTTGCTTTCCCTTGAAAACTTTGTAACTGGAAAAGTGTAGAAGGAGGAGGGAGATTAAGGATCACCTCAACCTTTAAAGGATCTACCCTGATCCCTTGACGTGAAACAATAAAGCCTAGAAGTCTGCCGGATTCCACGCAGAAAATGCACTTGTGAGGATTCAAGCGTATATGGTAAAACCGACAGCGGACAAAAATGGCTCAGAGTTGGATTGGATGATCAACTCGGTGCATGGAATGAGCGGATAAGTCATCAAGATATATTTGCATGATGTGCTTGATATCATGGAAGGCATAAGACATAGAGCGTTGAAAATTTGTGCCAGCGTTCTTGAGACCGAAAGGGAGTTTGCAATAGGCAAAAGTGCCCCAAGGAAAAATAAAAGTCGTCTTATGGTTATCCTCAGGAACAATATTGATTTGATTATATTCGGAGAAACCATCCATCAGAGAGAAGATTTTTCTTCCGGTGCAATCGTCGACAATATGATTGACGAAGGGGGTAGGAAAGTTGTCCTTATGACAAGCTTTGTTGATATCCCTATAATCAACACATACGCAGATTGTGCCTTGTTTCTTGTCGATCGGGACAAGATTGGAAACCCAGTCAGTGAGGGCCACTGGGTAAATAAAGTCATATTTTAGAAGTTTCTCGACTTCAAGCTTGATAACAACTGCTTTACGTGGGTGAACTGGACGAAGGCGTTTCCGTATGGGTTTAGCGTCTAGGTATGTCTTGATCTCATGTATCACAATGTCGGGGTCGATACTTGGAATTTCTTTGTAGCTCCAGGAGAAGACGTCACAAAACTCTTTGAAAAGTGACATGTAGGTGACGATTTCGTCAGGGGAACATGAATCTCCAATATGCACATTTTCGACAATTCCAGGTTTGATGGATATGTCGAGGGGAATAATGGGTGAGATATTTCTTAAGTTCCCTTCGGAAAACACATCATGTGTGGACTCGGGAACGATTGAAATGATGACAATGGTTGATGGGGTCGAGATCCGTTGGTAGTTCTCGATGGTATGTTTCTCCAGGAAGAGGATGGAATGGTGATGTCCATCATCCCAAGGGGTGTCTTCCATGATAGACTTGATCATATCGTCTGTGAGTAAAATGACACGGAAAGGATCTAGAGAGAGGGGGTGGAAGGGGTTGCCTATTGAATGGCCTGATAGGCAGATTCGACCAGAATTAAAGGAATTTCGTCGCCATAATGAAGATCTTAGATGATCGCCAGGGTCAGGTACCATTCATGGGTCATGAGACGTAGGGGTTCCATGAATAGAGGTGGATTTCATGTTGATTGAAGAAATGGACGAGTGTGGAACATCGGGCGGTGGAATGGGGAAAGTACCCATTAATGAAGAGTCTTTGAGAAGACCTACACCAACATTCTCATAACCCGGTGGGGTTTTAGCGATGAACGGTATGTTACCAGTACGCGTATCTATGTTAAAGAAGGCTAATTGGTCGATGGTGACTACCTTTCCTTGATGTGGGAAATGTACAACATGAAAAAGAGTCGACACAACTGCGTGCATGGAATCGATCGAGCTATGGCCAAGAGGAAGATTGTAATCGAGAGGAGCGTCAAAGACTTTCACTTCAACCTGGACTATTTTTCCTTCTAGCATGATTGGAAACGAAGGAAGGACACCATAAGGCTTAAAACCAGATCCATTGAAGGATTTGAGAGTTTTCTAGGATTCAGTCAAAGAGGGAGAGCCGATGGCTTTCTAGCAGGTAACAGACATGACACACATCGAGGCACCCTCGTCGATGACGGTTCTACAAATGTTTTTGTCGGAGACAATCACTTGGATTTGGAACGCGAGTTGAGGGGGTAACCGTGGAATGTGATCTTCCATGTCAAAAATTATTAAATTTGTGTTCGTCAGGTCGATTCCACCAATATATTTCAATAGTGCCTTCCATTGTGTAGGATAACTTTGAAGGACTTCGAGGGCTGACATCGCAGAAGGTGCTTGGGACAAATCTTCAACAATGTTGTAGTTTTGGGCAGCACGAGCATGAGGATTGAAAGCTGATTTCTGAACGATGCCCTTTGGAGGGGGTTTAAGAACTGTGTCAAGGCTTGGTCGTTCGAGATGAAGAGGACCGTTGGTAGGTGGAGTCGCAGGAGAGGGTTGTACCAATGAAGAAGGTGGATCATCAACCTTCTCTTTAGAGGGTGAATAATCTTTGGCTCGAGTGGTGAGTGCAATGTCATTCTTCTTTGAATCGCCAGTACACATCAATATATAGGATGTAGTAGAAGGGGAAGGTTGGTCCTGAATGACCAATTGGGCATGTTGTTGAGAGGAAGGGTTGGGACAGAATGGCCAGAACAGGTGGTTTCGGGGCTCCTTGAAGGAACTTAGTGACCTCGGTGCGTTGTGGACAATCCTTCATGTAGTGATCATCATCACAGATAAGACAAGGGTATCGAGGTTTATGCTTATCCCTATCGTCAACAGGTGGAGTTTTGGTTTACTCTGCTTGTAAAGTATTTTTTTCCTCCTTAATCTTACCCTTTCCTTTTCTGGATTTGTTTTTACCAGTTGGGGTATATTGAACTACATTTACCTCAGAAGTCTTGCCAGTGGGAGGGGTAGGAGACGGATCATTTTGAACATTAGAAGAAATAGGTTTGGGGTTGGTGCTTGAGGTAGAATGTGGTTGGGCATGGAAAGTGCCAATCACGTCGTCGGCCACATGAGAGGCAGCTGGAGTAGTTGAAGTGGTGGAAGTGGAAGGACGAGGTGCATCAGGGAGTAAGTCGTAAAGAGTACACGTTTGTGAGTAAACAAGGTCAAGATATTGAGAATGACTTATGGCCTGTTCTTCTGTGACAATGCCACCCATGGAGATGTCACAAGCGATGTCGTTCACAAATGATTTTGTGAACCACTCTGCCAGCAACTAATCAGGAATTTCGAGTTTGATGAGACGTCGTCTCCTTCTCCATTCATGAATGTGATCGGATATATGAGTGTCTTTGGTTTGTTTGAAAGAACTCAAAATATCGGTCCCTATTTCATAACGGACCGGTAACTGGTAGTGGGTGAGGAAGGCCATAGCTAGGGTGTTGAAGTCGACGAAGAAACCTCGCGGTAATTCTATATACCACGTCGTAGCAGAACCCATGAGAGTCCTTTGAAAAAGACGTAAATGAATAGAGTCATACATCAAGGATTTGGATGAGTACCAGAGGTGAAAAGTCATGACATGATTGTTCGGGTCCTCTCTTGCTTTGCCATAGAATTTAGGGATGTCCGATGGTATCTTGGCTGGTATAGAGGGCCATTGGGGAGAGTGACGAATTGGATCATTTAAAATCCTTGACAGATCTGGGAGATCCAAAGTGGCCAAGAAGGGTAACTGTCTATTAACATGCAGGTACTGGTGGCTTTGGGGAGGGAGCCCCGTCGGAAAACTAGTGGGACCATAAGAAGTCTGCATATAATGCAAAGACCCAGGCAGATTCAGTGGTTTTTGTGGAGGAAAGTAACTCATGGGATTGTATCCTTGAATAGGGACATGAGTTTGAGAATTCGAGCCCCAAATAGGATTGGACGTACCTGGATATGGTTGGCCTATACTAGGGGGTATAACGGATGTAGCTAGAAGTTGCTTCCCCCCAGTCGATTGAGGATTATGTTGTATCAAATGGTTCCAATACTGGGCCAAGGATGGAGGTATGTTTTGTCCGTAGGGTGGGGTCAGTGGGGGTTGTCCTCCAATCAGGGGTTGTGTTCCAATTGGGGGTTTTGTTCCTATTGGGATTTGCGTTCCAATAGGAATGTGCCCTACAAAGGGGGGTTGAGTCAAACCTCCTTGGTGAAATTGTCTACTAACAGGAATCTGGTAATTTGGTGTGAACGACGAAATAGTTCCACTAGGATTAGTGTTGTCGGTAGAGGATGAGAAAGGTCCTCCTAAAGGGGGTTGAGGAAGTGTCGGAATGAAGCCGGGAGAAGAGTGTCCAGAAGAAGAGGGACCACAAGGAGTTTCGGATGGGGTTTGCATAGGAGTGGGAATAGAAGCATTCAACACATGTTATCCAGGTGGAAGTGTCGGGGTGACATTGGGTGAGAGCGGTGTGTCAATGGGGGCTTGACTAGCTGCTGTAATCCTGGTGTGAATACTCGTAGTGTATGTGTAATGGACCATTTTTATAGGGACATTCAATATGTGGTCAGATCACGGAGCTTCTGTACCAGAAAAATAATAAGCAGTAGTAAAAGGTACTGCATCTGGGTCAAAGGTTTCGGGGAATGCAGGTGAGACGGTGATTTCAATG
>ML813192.1:11619-49263 GCA_009831015.1 Picea engelmannii
AAATGAGATTTCCTCCTTCTCGAAGAGCCTCTCTAACATTTTTTTGAAGGTATTACAATTCTCTGGAGTCAAAAGAATTCTGCCATTTGGGGGATTTTGTTGAACACACTGAGTTTTTGACCTTAATTGCTTCTTTTCGATCCAAGAGAAACTTAAATAAATTGGCTTCTGGTCCGATTTTAAGTCCCAAATTTGATCTCCAATCATCACTTCCTCCATTTTCCCACACAAATTATGCAAGCAAATTGCATAATCTACTACACTTGCTCCATTGTAAGTATTGCAAGTGAAATTACCGGACTTTTCCCATCTAGTCATATCGTTACAAATGACTAAATCGAAAGCCCCACATAGCGTAAGCAATTGTTCTCCAAAGAAATTGCAGCCTTTATCCTCTGGGCATCGGCCTAGTTAGTTTTTTTTTTTCAAACGGAAATTTTTTCACAAAGTTATGAAAATTAATATATAACCTAATGTATAGGTAATGAATATTTTTTTTGGTAAAAAAAATAATATATATAATAAAAAATAATAGATTTATTGTACATAGTAGTGAGGTGTTTTACAGTCCAATAAGAGGGAGATATTAGATAAGGTTACATTAAAAAAATTAAAATTGACTTAATTAAAAAAAAATAACAATAATAAAAATAAAGTTGGCTAAATTAAAATAAAACAATTAGACAAACCATTATATATTACACACATATATACTAAGTACTTACATGTGACAACATCTAAAATATTAATTTCTTCATATTAAATGATAATAATAAAAATTGCACCTTAAAAAATTTGATCTCTATAGATGTTTGATAGATCTAGATTTAAGATGGATCTACACTAATTGTTTATGCAAAGAGGACAATGATAAGAATAAAGTAAAAACATTTAGCATAAAACTCTATAAAAATAAGTAGCATGTGCAAGAAGCAATGTAAAGTGTGTGAAGTAAAAATATTTAGGATAAAAACTTTGTAAGAATAAGCAAAAAGGTAAAGTGTTCAATGTGGAGTAAAACTTAGTAAATGTTCAATGTGAATTAAAACTTATTAAATAAATAAGTGAAGTGTTCAATGGAGAGGTTGGCATATGCAGAAAGCAATGTAAATAAGTGAATTGTTCAATGGGGAGGTTAGGATGCATTGGAAGAAAAGTAAAGTGTTTGGAGGTTAAGATGGCAGGAATCAATGAAAAGTGTCCACGAGTTAGAATTGTGAAAAACAAAGTGGGTAGAGTTCTCCACACAAGAGATGACATTTAGCTTGTCTGAGAAGCAATGTAAAGTGTGTGGAGGCTAGAATGTGTGGGAACTAGTGCAAAGTGTTTGCACATTAGAATTGCAAGAAGCAAACTTTGTAGGGTTCTCTGCACAAGAGATGATGTTTGTGCAGAACCTTAGAGATGAGTAAGTATATAATTTGATCTATGTCAATGTTCCTCAACTTAATATGTGACCAAGTATAAATTTGGAAACCATCTTACATATATCGTTTAATAAATTAAAATTTGTTTTATATACTTAAAATTTGTAAGTTTTGAGAATTATTGTATAAGATAATACCCATATATATAGAGAGAGAGAGATAAATAAACAAATCTTTTACATTTTTGGTTGTATATGTCGTAGAAGTGGACGCGGAGTAGCGATCACAAAAGTCGGAAATAAGTTTGAAATATAGGTTACATTGTTTAATATGAGAAATAGTCTATGTGTCTTGTCATGGTCTTTGATTGAGTTGATGTTTTGTGTTTGTAGTTGTTTTCTATTTAAGCAGTTGACTATGCATTCAAAAAATAATATTGAGATCGTGGCATATTTATTGCAAGATGTGCAATAAGCAGGAATCTATGAAAGTGTGTGGAGGTTAGGATGTGTTAGAAGCAATGTAAAGTGTGTGCAGGTTAGGATGTGCGCGAAACAATGTAAAGTGTGCACAAGTTAGGTTTTGTTGGATGCAAATGGGATAGAGCTCCCAACACAGCAGATGTTCCTTGTGCACAAAATTGAAATTCACAAAAACATATCAAAAACTGGTTACTGGTATCACTGCTTCTTTAAGCAAAGCTCAAAAAAGAAAATGTGCATAGCACTGAAGAGATGAAAGACAATGCAAAAGCAGGGGAATTCTCAAACTTCCAGTGTAATAGCAAAATTGTTTTTTTAAATGAGAAGAATGGAAAATAAGACAGTGCACATGGATGTGTTAGTCTATTGGACGATGTTCAATCAATATTGTTGATCCCCAAGGGTGTTTAAGTCTTGAAAACACCGAGAGTGGGATAAATACTGCTGCATTTTTTTAAGCAATTAAATGGACTAGGATAAATTTTCATCGTATGTACAAAATTAAAACAAAACCTAAGAATGGAGCAGGTTTGTTAAGTAAACATTCACAAGGAAAGAAAGACTTGGGAAAGGACTAGGCTCTATTCTCTTTAGTATTCGCTATATGATACAAAAATTTTCAAATCGTAACATAAAGGTCAAAATGTCATTTTGCATAATGAAAGTAAATATTGACATATGCAAAGAACTTAGCATGATATTTCATTGAAAAATCATAAAGAGTGAACACAAACTTGAAAATTTAATTTGAGACTGGAAGTCTAGAAAATCACTAGCCATGTATGCCAAAAGAGCTCTTCGGCAATGTCAAAAAATATACAATTGTCTTTTAAATAATGTTTGTAATGGAAATAAGAGGGAAAGCAGATGTAATGAATGTTTCATTTACCAATAAGGAAATGTTCTATTCATTTGTATTTAAGGCGTTGACTATGCATTTGAAAAATTATACTAAGATCATAACATCTTTATCGCAAGATGCAAAAGCAAGGCGAGGGGAATAAAAGTTTGGGAAAGAAATGATAGAATAACTAAATGTTTGGATTAAGTCTTTGTATTGTGAGAAAGTGAATGTGTGTGGAGAAAAAGGACATCATGAATTTGTCGAAGCTTTGCAAATAAAATCCAGTAAAAAGAAGTGTGCGGAGGTTAGGATTTGCAAAAACAAATGGGGTAAAGTTCTCCACACAAGAGATCACATTTATCATAGAGCTATATAAAAACAAATAAAAACATCTAGCATAGAACTTAGTAAAAAGAAGTATGCAGAGGAAAAGATGTGACATAAGCAATGTAAAGTTTGTCGACGTTAGGATGTGTCGGAAATAAGGTAAAGTGTGCGGAAGCTAAGATGTGCATGGGGCACAAACTGGTTACTGGTATGATTGTTTCTTTAACCAAAGCTCAGAGAAGACAATGTGCAGAGGACTAAAGAGATGAAAGATGGTGCAAAAGCAAAGGATTTCTGAAACTTCTAGCTTAATAGGAAAACTACTTTTGTAAACGAGAAGAATGGAAAAGAAGACAATGTACAGGAAAGGGTTGGTCTACTAGACAATGTTCGATCAATATTAATAATGTTCAATCAGTCTTGAAAAGAAGTCGAGCAAGATAAATCCTCTTGCATTTTAAAAAATAAATAAATGAGGTAGGATAAATTCTCATCATACACAAAATTAAAACAAAACTTGACAATGGAGCAAGTTTGCTAAGTAAACATTCACAAGGAAATAAAGGCCTGAGAAAGGACCAGGCATTATTATATTCAGTATTCTCAATACGATACAAAATTTACAAATCAAAGCATAAAGGTCAAAATATCATTTGGCAAAATGAAAGTGAATGGCCACATATGCAGAGAACATGATATTTCATTGAAAAATCATAAAGAGTGAACACGTACTTGAAAATTCAATTTGTAACTCAAAGTCCGGAAACTCACTAGCCATGTATGTCAAAACAGTTATTTGGCAATCTCAAAAAACATGCAATTGTCTTTTAAATAATGTTTGTAAAATTAAAGGTGTTTGTCCAAACGGATTGAGATTGGGGCTCTCGTGGACCACTAAATAGAAGAAAGACCTGAAAGAAAAAAAAAAAAAAACGATAGTTAGAAACGGGTCTTAGGTTTTCACAGATTATAAAAACAAATAATTATGAGGAATTACCAAGTCAAAAAAAGAAAAGCAAAAGCAAAAGTAGATGTGATGGATGCTTGAGTACTTACCAAGAAGGAAATGTTATGTTACTTTGGTTTGTCTATTTTTGTTGTGTATATGCCTTTATAAGATTTGTTGCTTTGGGCTTCTGTTGAGCTGTCTCTAGTGGTTATTATGGGTTAACAATTTGTTCATGTGTGTTCTTGACCCAATGATCATTATAGTCCTTGATTGGTGGGATGGTGATTTCTTGTTTAACTCAAAGCGCGAAATTCTCCTCCTGTACTTTTTTGCATTCCACTTGGACTTGGTTGATGGCTGATAAGTGGTCTTCGTTGTCATTAACAAATGTAACAAGCCATTATTTCAATTCTTCTTCAAGAAACTCCCTGAGGTTGTCGAAGTCGTTAGATAATGGGATCTTCATTGTTGCCAAGTCACTATCAAGTTCTTCTTTAGTGATCATGATTGAATTCCTGAAATTTTTTGGGCCCTGCAGTTCTTTAACAATACCAAATGTTTTCAAAATGGCATCTCCTCTCCTTTCATTGATTTTTTCGCAAGCAGGAATTGCATCTTGTAGCATTTTTACTCATGCTTCCCAACCTACCTTTATTTGCTTTATTCTTTTGTTTGAGGGTAGTCCCAGTTGATTTCTTTGATGGCCAGTCATTGTAGTGACCCGTGTGATGAAGGTATTTAGCTCATTTTTATAGTAGGCTTCATCACGTTACAAATATTTAGTAAAATTTGTAATCCTTTGTGAAATATTATGTATTCTAGTACTGACCTGTCATGCCTATCTAATTATCTCATGTCTTTTGTTAATGTTTTCACCAACATAGACTCTGACTCCATTCAACAATTGAAGCACTCTCCTAATTGACTTTGAGGTTCCTGGAGTACTTGGAGGAGTCTGTTCTATGGAAAGTATGTCCAATGGTTGTGCAAATAGTGGCTTGGGAGTCAGTGCCTCCTCAAGATCACTTATTTTCTTCTTCCATTTAATGGTCTATAACTCTTGCTCTGAAATTGAATGGGCAAGAGCATCTCCTATAGAATTATGTAGTTCCATGAGTCCAGATGGTCCAACTCCTGAGACATCAACCACTGACCTTAATTTATGAATCCCCTTTTTTTTGTTTTTGACACTGACCTTGTCTATCTGCAATTTCTTTTTGTCCTTGGTGTATTGAGTATTATGCAACATCAAGGATTTATCCTCAAACAACATGGGTTCTTTTGTTGTGAGGTTATGTGTAATATCTTGGCTTTCGACAATTCTCGTTGCTACCCATTCAAGTAGCTCTATACTATCGATTTGCATATCATCAACATTTCCTGGACTTCTTGGATCTTGTGGATCGTCTCTATTTGAAATTCATTTCATTTTCTGTTGGGAGACTATATCTACTCTTTCAAGATTGACATGATGTGGTTTCTCTCCACCATCACCTCCAATGCACCCATCATTAGTCTCTTCTTTGTTTATATTTTTTTATTATGTTATTTTCCCAGAGGAGGATCTCTTACATGGCTAGGGATTGGAGGAAGATTGGACATTAGTACTGCTTTTCCCCCTTTGTCTTGTTTTTCTTTGGCTTTTGGTATTTCAAATTATTTATGTCAACAAATCATCATTACATCCATTCTTGTCCTTTTTTGCGGAGGCATTGTCACCGGTTTCTTCATCAAATCTCATGAAAATATTAATGTACCTTATGGATGCTAAATGTCATGAGAACAAACCCTCGGGGTCAAAAACCCTTGGTGGTTGTGCTTGTTTTAGATTAAATACACTAAGTGTTTATGAGACTTCTTTTAGATGTGTCAAATTCTTGACGATTTTGTCACCAAATCGAAAAAGCAATGTAATGAATTTCTTTTTTCCTTTCTTGTCAAATAAAATATACCAAGCTTTATATAGTTGGCAAAATTCTGCGACAAATTATCTATTGCAGACAAATATAGGGAGTAAAAGAGGATTTTCTTGACAACCATACAACTGGATGTAGATATGGTTTTCCTCTTCAATGCAAATTCCCTTTCCCTTGAGAAAATCCTTAGCTTTTTGAGTTATTCTCTTGGGCTCTACCCCAACCAACATGTGTTTGAACTCTCAAACAAAATTATCTTCAACAATGTAAAAATTGAATGGTGTTTTATGTTGGAAAATTGGTTGTCATTGATGTCAACCCTAGAATAAGCCTAGAAGCCTCTATAAGTGATTATTGTATTTGAAGAAGTATCCAAAGTGGTCCCCTTATTGTGTAGCTTCAAGCATAGCCCTCACGGGAATATGATTTGAATAATTCTACAAGAAGTCCTCGAAATATGGTTAAGTGGTTCAATGGTTAAGAAGCCCAAAGTTGATTGAAGAAAAAGAGGGCGAACGACATTGCAAATGGATGCAAAAACTCATTGGATTGATAGTCCTCTTCATGTTGTTTCCAACAGTAGGTGGCACGCCACATGGTTCCTCACGATTGAGAAGTTGTACCCTCTTAAAGATGAAGCCCCAAAGTCTGGTTAAAAATCCCCTAAACGATTGCAACAAGAAGTTACAAGTCGGCCCCAAAACCAATTGAAGGGATATTGCAAATAAGAAGTTATAGGTCGACTCAAAGTCAAGTAAAGGGGGTACTTGAAAAAGTATAAATACCCATCAAAGAGCCTCTCATTATCACTAAGCAAGTTTCATAAAGCAAGCATGTGATCTATTGGCGAAATTGAAGTAGCAAAGAATTGTAAAGGAGGCAAGTCTCGGAGCCGCAAATTGGATAAGGGTTTTTGGTAACCTTATTTGAGCAAACTATCGCGGTTTAGGTATAAGGTGTCCCGCGAGGCCCCCACAGGTTATTTAGTACTCATCACACAAGGCTCTGCTAGTTGCTAAATCCAATGGAACGAGGTTGAAGAGAAGTTTGAAGATGTTGCTATCTTCTTGATGTCGAAGTAGAGGAAGGTTTGATGATTTGAGATATCGTGCATCAGGTTCTTTACATGATAAATGTATGGTTCTCTACATGTTTTGATATTCATATTGTAGAGGCTATGGTATATGCCTGAGACATAACATGCAGATTTTGGTATATGCTTGAGGCATATTTTGGAGGTTGTTGTTACTAGAGATTTCTCTTGGTTGTAAAAGAGAAATGCCTAGCACATTTTCAACCAACTTTTGACTGACAATTTGGCCCTTCCAGCCAAAGAGGGATCCCTCATATGACTTCAAAATATGGGTTGGGAAATCCCACGAAGCAACACTTGAACATTAAAGCACAGTGGCTAGATTTAAGATTTAAGATGATGGAAGGACTAAGTAGAACATTCAAAGCAACAACCACAGAGGCAGAAATAAAAGGCCTACAACCTCATGATGACAACCCCCCAACTATGCATAAACAGTTTGTGGATGATACTATGTTACATGGAGTTCCAACAGTCAAAGAGTCAAAATCCTATAAGGAAATCTGGGATAACTTCATAGAAGCTTCAAGAACATAGATAAATCATTCCAAATCTATGATCTTTTTCTTTAATACTCGTATTGTTATTCAAAAAAGCCTCACTAACATCTTGGGTTTCGAGAGGAAAACATTACTTGCTAAATATTTGGGAGTTCCTCTCACAGATAAAGTACATAGGAAATCGACTTAGGAAAATATTATAAACAAGTTGCGAGATAGAGTTGAACGATGGACCTATCGAGCCCTAAACTTTACAGGCAGACTTGTGCTCACAAAGGCAATTTTACAGGCAATTCCAACTTATTTACTTTCAGTCTTCCCAGCTCCATTAGGGATTTTACAAAGAATAAGAACTATTTAGAGAAATTTCTTATGGAGAGGAGCAGAGGACAAAAATAAATGGGCTTTAGTGGCATGGGAAAAAAATATGTTAGTCGACAAGCAAAGGAGGGTTAGGACTGCAAGATTCAAAAACAACAAACGATGCGTATGGAGCAAAAATTTGGTGGATGATCCTGGATCTTTTCATCGAGTGACTTATAAATAATTGCATTAAATGAGCATAAATTAAAGTGCACCATTAAAGAAGGAAAAGTTCAAAAATGAAGAGACATAAGCATCAAATCTGAACACAAAAACTTGATAACGAGTTCGTCCCTAGTGGACTACGTCTCCGAGTCCTTCTCTCAAATGGGTAGGCTCTTTCATTAACTCAACAAAAGAATTTGGCAAAATACATAAGTATACCTCATTCTGAAACCAAGCTACAAAAATAATGCTCAGATCAAAAAATAGACAACACCATTGAATTCGTGGAGATGAATTACCCAAAAATGTCTGTCTCCAACTCTCGATCCGACTCTGCCACTCCTAGGCCCAAGAAGAAATTTGTCTCGGTTTCCATGCCCTCTCTGCAACCTGCATTAATGACTGGACTGCATCATTTTTCATGCCCAAGCGGTCGTACCATACGTGTGCCTCCCCCTTGGTGGTTGGGCAGATTCACCTTTTAATAGTTGTTTTCGGTGTTGGTTACAATGTGTGGCCCGTGGCATGTTGGTTTGGGTAGATTTGTTAAGGCACATATGGGGGAGGAGGTCCTGGGGTCAAACCCGTGGGCCTCCCCCTTTTGGGTTCGTATTGTTGTAACATATACATTTAACATATAGTTTGTTTGCTATAGTTAGCGATGGCACTAACACATATCCCAATGATTTAACCAGTGGCCAGGTTTGGTGCGAACCCGCCAATTATATATTTTTTCAAATTTTGCTCACAGACTATCTTTGAGCATTTCTCGCCTGCCACATGGACACCTCTAATTGGGCCACGTGGGAGCCTCTCACAGGGCCATCAGCGTTGGGTCAATTGTAATACAATGATCTAGCCATAAGTAGCCACCATGGTAACATGATAGTATCACCTTGACACATGCGTTGACTTTCTGGTGTCTTCTGAAGTATGGGATCTTCATGACATTCAACAGGGTGGATTATACGAGGTTCATCGTCCACGGCTGAGAAATTATCTTTGAATTCTTCCCCTTCATTCTAGTTAGGTACTTGTACGGGGTCAGCATACCATAAATCTTGCAATCTCCGAGGTTGAAGTCGTTGAACTTCAATGCTGCAATCTTGTCCTGGTCTACTCGAACTGCGTGTATCCCCTTCAAGAGGTACGTAGTAATTATGGTGTACTCGAAATCTCTTGGCACACTATCACGATTCACCGTGCCAACCAGAGGCGATATGTAATTAGGAAATATGGTTGGAATCAGCTCCACATTTGTTAGGTCATCTTTGTTCTTGGTTCTCTTTTCCGCTGATGGTCAAGATGGTTCAGCTCTGCGAGCAATCAACAGAGAGGCTTGCACTATTCTCATGGATGAATCTTGTACACTTGCAGATATCGACATTACGTGTTCAGTCATGAGGTCGATGAGAACCTCTTCGACAACTTTCTCTGCAATGCTGAACTTGTCCAACATACATGCTCGGGGTTGGAAATCTTGGGTTTGAGGAGTAACTTAGACACTGTAATGGGATAGAGGAAAATAGTGCAATGATCACTCTGTAAAATCAATGAGTTTGTGGGCTCATATTCACGGTTAGCAAAAGTGTTCTCGGTGCATAGCATGACGGGATAAATAGATAACTTGCCAATGGATCTATTGCAATGGGTGAGAAGCCTTCATTAACTCTGTTATGTCCATTACGGTGCGGTCCAACGGTCTGGTGGCAAACCATAAATTCCTTTCTACCCATTCGGAGGGTCAGCCTAACGGTTATATTGTTCCAAATGGCTATATTGCTTCACCCTGGAGAAGTGCCATGTGGCACTGTTATGTTATCCCAGCGAAGCTACAATTTTGCAATTTTTCCCTCTGCGAAGTTTCCTCTGTAACCTTCTGTAACTCTTCGATCTTAGCTCTCTTATTACTTAGATTTCTAGCCTTCTTTCCAGTGAGCTTCCTCTCGGTATTCCTTTTTCCATTTTGATTCTTATCTTCTTTTGGCATAGTAACTTTGCATTGTTGAGACTCTCTCCTAGAAATCAGGGGTAATACTTCATCTGTATCTGGAATAGGTACTACAATCTTATGTGGGTCTTCTAGTGTTCTTCCAACTTTGACATTCCAGTTTTTGGTTTTAAGTAGCTTCGCTCGGTTCTCCTGTTCTTTAATCAAGTCTGCGATATTCCTAGTGATGAAATCTTTTAGATCTTGCTTCTTTTGTTCCAAGACTTCTTTTTCTTTACTTCTGGCTTGATCTTTTTCAATCCTAGGTTTTCCGAGCAACATAGTAAATGGAGCGTTGCCCTCAATAAATTTAACAACTTCAAATTCTTCTTCTGTCGAAGTTCCATTGGCACTCATAGATATCGGGGTAAGCTTTCCACATAGGTTTATCATATTTACTTTGAATAGTCCTATTCCTCCTAATGAAGGAATCATAACAGGCCTTCGTATAGATTCCCAAGTTCTTTCTGTCATGATATTCGCATGTGTTTCCTCATCTAGAACATAGTCAATGTCGAAGTCTCCTATTCTTACTTCAATAAATTCTTTTTCTTTGAAAACCTTTGATAAACTGATATGTCAATGATCATCTAGGGTTTCTTTCATCTATAGCAATACTTTCTCTGATTCTTTCTGGGGTTATGCCATAATCTCAGTTTCTAGATCTGCCTTAGGGTTTTCTTGTCTCATGTTCATTCCTTCAAGCTTAGCAATCATTCTAAGGAAATCCAATACTTCATGGTCCATAGATTTGCAACAAAGACAACTAGGTCTTCTCCTAGGGCATTCTTTAGCAAGGTGTCCCAGTTTTCTGCAACTGTAATAGAGGGTTAATCCTCTCTTTATTTTAAATGATTCCCATCTCTTCCCGTACTGCGCGCTAGGATCATAGTATCTAAGCTGCAAACATTTCTTTCTAAGATCCTGCATCCACTTGTTAGTTCAAACATTATTTTATATGCATAGGTATAGCATACCTTTCACTATTCTTATCAAATCTATGCATGTCAAACCTTCTTTCATCTAATAGTGCCCTAGTTTTCAAGATAGGAAAAAATCTATCAAACATACCTAGATCCATATTGTTGAAACAAAAATTTCCACTTATCTTACTTCTACAGAGCACAAAGCTTTCAGATCTAGAATTTTTCACTATTCTTACCTTTATCAGAGTACAGAGCTTCCAGATCTTACCTCTTTTCTTGGAACAGAGCTTCACATGTCAAGTGGAATGTTGTGCACTAGGGAAACATATCTACACATAGATCTTTCACAGTTTCAGGTCAGAGCTTTGCACAAAGGTTATTCTTCCTCAGTTCCCAACAATCACAGTTTCAGGTCCCAACAATGGAACCATTTGTTGCCATAGGGGTAGACCTAGGGTTCAATGCTACAACAACACACCAACAAAACCCTAACTACCGACCCTTTCGGCGACACCTGCGAAGAAGATGAAGTCTCACTGGAGGTAGAGGCAGGGGTGGTTGCAAGGTTCAAGTGTCTGCAACCTTAGTTGGGACATAGATTTGTGATTGTAATACTTAACAGAGCAGTTAGAATCGACAGTTCATCAATATTTGACCACTGTATACTCCGCGGATAAAACAGAGCATCACACCATTGATCCATATATGATGTATCTAAGAACTTATCATAGAGTGGTAGATTAGATATGGCATATTCAAGCACTAAGCACATTCACATAGGTCATATATAACATCCATATGAATCATTAGCAGAAAGCATAAACAGGTCTATCTATCTATATCAAATCACTTAGAAAGTAAATACATAAACACATCAACACATCGCACAAAGCATAGCAACACAACGTGTATGCGGTTCAACCCCACCTTGGGGCTACGCCCACCAACTCTTCTTATTTATTATCTTCAGTCAAGCTTCTTACAGGCACATAGCATCAAAATCCTACTCCGGAGAAGACATGATATTTGCACACACTTCGCCAAATCCTCCTTCTTCGATTTAGTGTACAAGACCAAGCCTTCTTACAATTACTTGCATGTATCTCTACAAGTCTCACACAATATGCACAAAGAATCTACAATCCATACTTAGCACTTAGCCCAATATCACACAGATATGTCTCTCCTTACATTGACTAGACATCTATTTATACTTTACAAAATAGGCCTAAACATGGGTAAACCCATGGTTCGACATCCCCATAACCGTTACATAATCCCAAATCCCAAAAAGGACCCAAAAAGGGGTCGAGATCCCGCAATCTCTACTTCGTCTTGTGCTCCTCCTTCGACAGGTTGTCGAAGTCCCAAAATAGGTCAAACTTGACCAAGGATCTCCCAAAACTTGGTCAAGGGCCAACAACACCCCACTATATTCTAGGTCTATACTTAAGTGCGATGTCGAGAGATAACAATATCTGGCTATCTGATACTTTCTCCTCATATCTCATTAGGAATTCTTCCAAGTCATTGATTCCATGGAAACTTTGAGGTTCTTTGATTTTTGTCCCAACCCACCTTACTGTGCGGTCTATTCATGCACATCTTCTGGTTTAGACCTCATGTAGGCGTTGCTGCCAATTCTCCAGACCCATATTTGATTCAGAAGCACATGGTGTGATACTTATCCATCTAAGTACACCATCAACAATTGGATTAATGTAATCTTCAATGCGCATAGTGGTATGGTACAATTGGTTTATTTCTTCCATATCTAAACATGTTGTTTCCACAAATATTTCAGATTCAAATGGATCTAGGGACACGATAACCCTGTATTATCCTGACCCAAATGTCATCTTCCTAGTCTTCAGGTTTATTATCGCTTGATAGTCAAATTCTCAATCCAATCCCAGTAATACTAGATATGGTGTTGTGTCGTCCACGATTTTGACCACTTCGAAGTCTATCTTAGTGCACACTTCATCTAGATCTACTATCACTCCTTTTAGCGTCGTTATTGGTAGAACTCTGTGTTGGTTTTCTAACTTCAGTTGGACTGGTGAGTAGCCTAAATTAGGTTCTCCCATGCATTTCCATGTCTTTTTGGGTAATGCATTCACTTCAGATCCCATATCTAGTATCACATCGCCCATGTTAAAATCTCTGATGTTGGCATTCAATCTAAACTCTTTATTGGTTCTCCTTATGGAATGGAGTTGATTGACTATCCTCTATTCTAAATTTCCCTTAGAGTTTGTGGTACATCTATCTAACAGATTCTGTAGTACTATAACAGATGATGGATCCTTAAATAATTGAATACAAGATTGCATGAAAGTTTTAATACAACTTACTTAGTTTCTCGGGTGGACTTCACTAGTATGGTCCAGTGATGACGTCATTTCATACATTAGGACATCTTGGGTATGCTGCGCGGTAGATGTAGATGCAACATTCTTCTTGAGAAATTATTGTCTGTCCTCCTTAAAGTTATCCTTCTCCTTTTCTGCATCAAATCGCTTGTGTGGCTCGATATTCTTCTTAATCCATTGATGTTGTACTAGTTCCTGTTTAGCCACATCATCTCCTATTTTAGCACCTCCACGTGTCACTATGTTGATTTTCCTACCATCTTCTCTAGCTTCTGTAGAGATCCACTGTA
This sequence comes from Picea engelmannii, assembly GCA_009831015.1. Lineage (NCBI taxonomy): Eukaryota > Viridiplantae > Streptophyta > Pinopsida > Pinales > Pinaceae > Picea > Picea engelmannii. Next base: position 25,207 of record ML813192.1, read on the forward strand.
CGTTCTAATTGTCCTGATTCCGTTTTTCTTGTATCTTCCCCAACAATGTTTTGCAGTCCTCTCTATCGTGATCTGCTACGTGAAAATACATGCATGTAGCAGGTGGTAGTGTAAATTCTCTTGCATAATGCCCTGGATGTTGGCAGTTATGGCACACTACTGGACCTCTTATGTTTCCAAAACCTCCTATACCTCATCCTCATCCTCTTTACCCAACACGATCTCCATGAGGTGTATTGTATTGAGGTACCTGATTATACTCTGCAGGGTTATATTGTGGTTGCGCAGTGTTATACTATGGATACGCGTTGTTGTATTGTCATGGCGCAATATTATATTGCGGTGGTGCCTGATTAAATTTAGGTGCAACTTGACCTGTCATCATTTCAACTTCCACCCTATATGTGTCTAACATCCTTTCCCTCATCACATCCCATGGTTATGCAGTCCTTGTCATCGTGCCCTACTGAATTGAAAAAAGTGTAGTATGAATTATTTGGCACTGTCTGGTATTTCTACATCATAGGACAATGATATGGATCATGCCCATGCGTCTTGCAAATTTCACACCAGGGTCCTCCTGTCGATAATGGATTTGGCATCCCTGTTGTCGTATACTGCATGAATGTTGGACATTTGTTCTTATGGTTCCCTTCTGTTCTACATGTGGTACACCAAATAGTTTTTTGCTTTTCCTTGCCCTTATTTTGTTTGAGTTGAAAGGTAAGATTCTTCAAATCCTCCTTCAAATCCTCTATAGATGGATCTGTCTTGTGGTGCAAATTATCCTCCATTTGCAAGGCTGCCTGCAACACCTCTTCTTGATATTGGAATTTATGATGTCTGAGTGGGTATTTCAGGTGTGGTAACAGAGAATTCACAAACAGGTGCCTATGTTGCATTTCAGTCATGTCATATATCAATTTCCCTTTCAAACATTTAAATCGCTGGTCAATTTCCTAGATAGATTCACCTGGTTTCTGTCGTATTTCTATCATCTCGTTCTTGTATTGATCCTCTGATATCGGCTTTTGGAACTCATTAATTAATAATTTATTGACATCTTCCAGTGTCCTTGTCGTCCTCGGTGCACTGATTACATATAGACTCATGTACCAGTATAGTCTGTGGTCTCTTAGCATGATAGCTAGTTGTGCAAGTTTAGTGTCATCATCAATGATTTGTTTCACTTCCCAAATCTTTGCACAAATAAACAAGTGTTTTTCAGGGTCTTCTGCTACCTCTCCACGAAATTCTGGTAACCAGATGGTGGGATCATGTCCTACCATTCTGAATGATGAACTACTACCTTCGTGCATTGTATATACTTGACAATTGATTCCTGAACTGGCTCCCCCAGTTTTTGTTCCTTGTGTAGATGTACTTCATGTTGTCTTCCTTCTCCCAAAATTCGGTTGTCTAAACGGTGGTGTTCTTCTTGGTGTGTTAGTCGCACATGGGTTTATGGGTTCCACACTAACATTAATATGGATAGGATTGCTACCTTATATTCCCTCTCTTGGACCTCTCGTCTTTCTCTCATATGTTATGCGTAAGATTTCCTCAATCCGCTCCACAACCTGAAGATCCTCTACCTCCTCTTCATCACTTGCCAAGCCTTCCCTCGCGATTACAGATATATTCTTGGTGTTCACCTTATATTGGTAGGGTACTCCATTGTGCATCCTTTTGGATGGCACCATGATCCACTTGATATGGTCGTCATCCATCATGATTGGGTTCAAGGCTTCCTCCTTCTCTCCTTTATCCCCTTCTCCTTCCATTTCTCCTTTTTCCTGTCAGTGCTTCCCCCCTTCCCCCATGGACGTAGGGAAGTTTAGATGTCCGACTCCATTTTCATTACACCTTTGTTATAGAGAAATATATTAATAGAATTATACAATGATCTAATATACCTTCCTCGAGGCCCGCTTAGAAAATCTTTCTGTTCTGCGTTGTACGACTTCACGGTATCTACAACAAATTCTGTTATAAATCCTGCTACAATACTATTGAGCCAAAAATCTATTGTGCAGGTGAATTTGTTATTCACCTATTGTAACTGCGCGATATGAACTGGGTTCCAATCTAACTTTCGGATCCAATTTGTTGCGTGGTTTTCTTTCAACCTCAATATACACTACTGCAATAAGTGTGGAAAATCACAGAAAATTACTTCATGTAGATCAGTAAACACATATTTCTCAAGATATTTGTGCGATTTTACTCTAGGGTGTCTATTATCTTGATGCACAAACTCTAGCTCCTTTGTTTTCAACCATCTATTTATTTCCTCTTTCGTGGGTCTCAAGGGTATAAACATTCCCTTCTATATTTTCATTCTTTTTGACACTTCAGTCCCTGATCTTACATTTTTTTAACAATTTTTCAACAAATCAAACATTCTTTTAACAGATCTTCAACAAATCTCATCCACTCAATCCTATGTTGTTCCAACCAGAAACAAAACCATTTGTTGGTTGTTTATCTTAGTTATGCCTTTACCATGATTTGACCCAAGTTCAAGTCTACTGGGGATCCAAAAAATCCCCTAAAACTATTTTCCCTCCTGGTAAACTAGAAGGCAATGCAATACAGAGTGCACTACGCAGTCTCACCCAAGATAGTCTTAATGGGTGACTGCAATGCTCAAATGCTTGCACTCCAGGACTGAATGGGGATCTATGAATTGTGTGTTGTGAATTCTATCTACTTATTAGAGTAATATGATATTATTCTCATTCATGCCTATAACGTAAGTAGATCCATTAATTCATTCATACATTATTCTAATATCTACTTATTGACAGTAAAAGAGACATAGCCATTCAATCTCATAACACATGTGTTACCGTGGTTCACCCCCCTCCTGGGCTACGTCCATTAAGATATGGATCACAAGATATTTTATAACGGTAGTTCCAAAACTATAGTGTCGTGCACTTTACAACTCATCCTCAGTAGGGTCTAGATCTATTATGAGATGGACTAGATCACACCTGGATCCTCAACCTGTGATCTAACCCTTTACAACTCAAAAACTTACAAGATTGGATTGCATTACAACTGTGTTACAAAACAATTACTCCTTCTCACGTGAGTAACACTCCATAATCAGAACCCCTATCTAGACCTCCTAGGTATCTATTTATATGTTTTTTTGGCTCATTAGCCATTACATTCTCTTACCAAAACCCTAACATAGTTATGTCTTCTTGCATGTCGGCCTTGAGCGCATTTTCCTTTTGTCCACTACTTTTCCTACCATCTGTATTTCTTTCCCATATTCTTACATGTGTGCCTCACATGTCTCTCTGCCAAATGTATTTGCTCCATGTTGTGCCTTTTCCCCAAAATGGGCCTGTGCCCAACAATCTATTGAGCTTACAATGGTATCAATATCATCAATTTTTGTTTCAACAAATTGCATTGGAGGATCATAGGTGTCACCTTCCTCTTCTTTGAATACAAGTGTATTAGTAAATGAATTACTGAATCCAACAAATGTCATATGATTGATAAAAGGCGACTTGGGTCAAAACCCTTGATTTCTTCTGCATGCTTCTAATTGTACTGGTTAAGCTAAGTTGCAAATTCATCAATTTTTGAAATGCCTCTTAATGTAATTTGTCTGATTTTCCATGGCAATGGGATGTGTTTACACATAACATTGTATTATAATTTGAGATAATTTCCAAAAATACAATTGCTATAGGAGGTTTCATGTACTTTTGGATAGGTTGACTTCAAGTAAGTTTTTCAAGGATTCTGAGAAGGCGTTTGCAGTACTTAATGATTCCATTGTGTATAAGACATCATAATATTTCCAACCATATCTCGTGCAACCCAAAAATCTTCTGCGAAGGCCTCGAAACACCCTCTCAAAGATCACATTGTGTTTCTATTAAGAGAACAATGTGCTTCTTAAATGTTTGAGTGACTAAATTAAAACTTTGATTATGAACAAACAAGAAGTTATTTTTGAAAACTGGAGGAGGTTTTTGTTCATCACATACCAAATAACAAAAACCTCTATCAGTTTTGCAAAACATATTATGGTTAGAGAGATATTAGACACAAAAAAGGCGCTAAAGATCCACCTAGCCAGACACACAAAGGGCACTACAGAATCACCTAGCGAGGCACACAAAGGGCACTATGAAATGTGTAGAATTGTTTTACAACGACGCTATGAAATTTCCTATAGCGGTTACTATTTGGATATTCACCTTGTTGGGAGGTTTTCATCTGTCAAGGAAGGTTCAAATGGTCTTCTAGGAATTGTTTGGACATGAGAGAGATGTTTTCCCACTTCTTTGTTATCTTCTTTCTTGAACATATTGCAGGTTTTGAGGATCATAGCTACCATTGATTGATGGATTCATGAACAAAAGAGGATTTGTTGTAGCTTTCCCATTAAATCATTGTTCATTGTTTAACAAAATATTTATCTATTGCAGAAAGGATCTCTTTATAATGGATGTTCTTCCTTTTTTCATATTCACCATGCTTCTACTCATCATTATATATCTCTTTGTCTGATATACAATTTGTTTTCCTTTGATTTGTAGGATTTTATGACTCCATGCCCAATGGAATGCCTCTGCAGACATTTTGTTGCCCTCTCCCTTTGTTTCCTAGTCTTGCTAATCCACCTACTAAAACCATTTAATCCATTTATATTCTGATGGGTACTGGGCTTGCACTTAAAATAGTCTAAGTGTGATTCTCAGTGCTAACATTAATGGTGTCGTTGCCTGGGAACGAAGTGTGAATCTAGCTTCCCTAGGAGAACGACATAGATCCAACTCTTGATGGTATACAAGAGAGGGATACGAAAAATTGTCTGTAATCATCTACTCGGTGAATTTACAATCAAAGACTCCATTGGGGATCCTGTTGACAAAAATATGACCATAGGAAAGGGGATGACTAGGTATCAGCTTATGAGCTTTCTTCTTGAACTTTTGTTGTTCTTTATCAGCCCATTTTTGCTTTTCCCTTAAAGGATCATATTGTGCTTTGTTTATTCAGATGAGAATCAACCTTCCTTTTTATATCCATCCTTTCTAGAAGAAAATTTGCAGCCTTCTTGTGTTGTTGAGGTTGGTCTTGAAACTTCATTTTAAGCTATTGAGAAGAACGAGGTTTAGATCTCTATCCCTCCCGAACATACTCAGCCTCATGACCATGAGAATGATAAAAGTGATACAAATCCTTCTCATATCTCATTATCTTTAGTTATTATATATCCTTGCCATCATCTTGTTAATCCTCATGTTCATCCCACTACTTTTCAAACTAGAATCAGGATAAATATGTTCAAGCCTTTAAAGCTGCCATATATCCATCATCCTTATCCTCTTGATTTCCTTGAGTACCTTCCCCATTTTTCTGGAGAGGATCATGTCACAAACAAGAGGCATTTGCAAGCCTTTGAAAATTTTGTTGATCAATTTGAGATAGTTCATGATGATTTTACTACAAGGTTGTTCTCCAAATCTTTGTTTAGAGATGTTGCAGTATAGTTTAAGAGTTTGAGAGTCGATTCCATTGGTTCTTGGATCGAATTATCCAACAATTTTCTAAAGCATTGGGGTGAGAACAAGTCTCTTGATTTGTTGCTCGCTGATTTTTATGCCTTGAGGAGAGAGGAAGAAAAAGTCTTGTCTATCTTCAATATAAGGTTCTACAACATTTATCATGATATGCCTTTGGAGATACGGCCTACAGAGAATGATGCCATGGTATACTATGTTATGTCTCAACATTCAGATCTTGTCCTTCTCCTGTTACAAAGGAAGTCTTTATCCTTAGCATGCTTATTTAAAGATGCCCAAGAAATTGAGGAGAACATCTGTGCTTCCAAGAGAGTTCGAGATCCAACTTACTTTGAGAACCTGCATGCACATGAGAAAGGGAATTGTCAGTATGTTTCAATTTTTGAGCATGAAGGCAATGAGTATGAAGAAAATTTGGAAAAACAACAAGGATGTAAGTATATTTCATATTTAGATCAGAATTCATCAGTGTTGGCAGATGTTTTTATGGATAGGTATGCATGGAAAGTTGACGGTCAATTTTCAAACCATTTTGATCATGAGGTAATTGATGATTCCATAGGTAATTACATGTTTCTAGTTGATAATGATCAACATGCTTTAAACAATGTTTTATCATCATCTTTTGATCATCATTCTAAAGAGAAATTTCTTGCTACCGTTGATCAAAATTTGATCACAAGAAGACTAGAGGGTTATCAGTTTTCAAGAAAAGATGTAGTCATGGATGAACAATTGTTTTCTATAGATCAACATATTTTTTATCTTGGTTTCAAGGATCCATTTGCAGCCTTGTTGGGGTCTTATTTTTCATCTTATCAGAACATTTCAGATTACATTTATTCACCAACAGGTGTGGTCTAGATGCTATAGTTGGAGGTCTAAGCATAATAGTGTAGCCTTTCAGGGTTTCCATCAATTCCAAAGGGGGAGATTGTTGGCATGCTTGCAGGGGGAGTGTTCTTGTCATTGATGGAAATTACAACAACGACGATGTAAAATAGAACAACAATGATGATGGAAAATAGGAAAGGTTCAGAGACAGAAACCTTTGAATAATTATAAAATATTCTAAGTCAGAAGAGATCGTAAGTTCAAGGAGGAGGAGCGACAATGGATGTCGGATCGAGCACTATGAAGAATATGGATCGTTGGATTAGAATCTAGACAGGATGAATGAACGTGTAGAGGAGGAGAATAGATATCTGTCGTGAGATATGAACACGTGGAACACTCGTCATTGGATCCAGAGGTAAGTGCACGGGCCTTAATTCCTTTAGACTGCAAAGTAGGAGTGAATGCATGAGACAGGAACTCGCGAAGTTCGAGTTCGTGAAATTGATCTCGATCGTTGGATCACAGAGAGATCTGGACCGTTGATCTAGCTCGATGAATTTTGGAGTTCGAACATCAGAGAAAGTAGGAGAAATGACTCACTAGTTCACGAAACATGAAGTCCCGGAGAGCTGGAGAGCCATTGATCTGAGGAGGACACGTGGCATGAATCTGTGGACTCCAACTAAAAGAATTATGGGAGAGCATGAAGATTGAGATTTGAAATCGTCGAAGCCTGGAGTAGCGAAGAAGATCTTGACCGTTGATCGAGAAAAGGGACACACATCAGTGGATTTTCAACTCTGAAATATTGACGTACGGAGGAAAGAAGGGTTTGAGAGTTGAAACTCCCGAAGCTTGGATCATGAAATAAGATGTAGCCATTGATTTGGAAGGGATCTATGTGTCAATAGATCATGGATATCTGGGATCACACATGGAAGGAGGAAAGGAGGCAGATAATAGTTGTTGATCGAGAGGAATTGCCAAGGGATTGGATATCAACGGTCATGCTCAATTGCAAGGTCAGAACATGCTTGGGTCTTAATTTTTCTTGAGCAGGCTACAATCAAAACCATGGTATTTCCAAAGACATACGTGGAGCTCTTTAGTGAATTGCGGGGTGAAAAACAGATTTCCCTCAAACCCCCTTTGGTTGTGCTTACAATCGCGTGGTCACATGAGAGCATCTCCCAAGGTCACATCAGTGGAAGATTGAGGAAGGAGCTAGCGCTGCTAGTCTCCACATCGGAGGTTACGCATTGAAAAGTCATAAGGGCCTCTGCGTGTATAATCCAATGACACTAATCAAACATAATCTAATCGAAGGGTTGTTGTTTCACTTCATGATTTGTTGATCAGTTATGATTCAGTTACAATAACTGAATCATTGTTCCTGAGCATTTTTGAGATTCTTGACTTGAGAGTTGGAGATGTAGAGCGTAATGGATAATGAGAGAAATAATAAAAGAAACTTTTTGTGACAGAGAGAGGTTGATCTTTCTTAGTAAAATAAGTTGAACTATATGTGATCAAGAAGATAGTAGAAACAAAGATGAAATGATGCAGAGATGAAGAACAAAAGCAGAACAGAGAAGAAATGGTGAAAACAGAAGATTGTACGAGAACCTAAGAGCATGAGAAGAACAGAGGAAGAGAAGATGGAGACAAACAACAAGTGGAGCCAAGCATGAACAAACAAAAGAAAAACAGAATTGCAGAATGGAGAAGAAGTGGTAAGCATTGAAATGTCTGTATTGTTGTAAGGTCTTATTCAAGTAAAGATTTATAGTCAGGGTGGTAGGGTGGTGCAAGGGATAACCATTTTTCTCTATTATATAGGTTGGTGCCTGTGTGACTGGAATTTGGTGCTTCCATACAGTTGGTGCTGGAACACTCAGGGAGTTGGTGCTTCCTTCTAGTGGGTTCTAGAGAAACCAGAGAGTTGGTTCTCTCAACAAGTTGCAGCTTGTTAAATAAGAGGTTGTAGCCTCATTTTGAGTTGGTGCTCAAAGAAAGATGATGTACAGAACTTAAAAGACTTCCTATCATTCGAAGAAGAAGAGGTTTTCTCCCTTTATGGGTTTCCTCATGAATATATGTCTCTGTGTATATCATATGTGTGATTAATTTTTGTTATTTCTGCTGCTCATGTATTGCATAATCTTGATGATCACTTGGAGAAGGTTAATAATATTTTAATAGGCATAAAATTGTTTAATCACAATAACAACTTATTCACCCCCCCCCCCNCCCCTTTTAGTTGCCTTAGTAATTCCAACATTCCAGGTGATTTTTGTTTCTTGAAGGGATTTTTATTACTGTTGTTATATTTCAGACATTACCTTTTGATCAATGGTATGGATAAGATCATTTCAGTTTTGAAACTACTTTAGTGGTTGTTATGGAAGTCTACCTTTATTTGACCAAGTTGCAGATCTGATTAGAGGTAGGGTATCATAGGAAATAAGCTCACTTTCCGAGCAGTTACTTTCCTTCAGTTTGTAGCAGATATAATAGTTAGATTTCTTGAATAAGTGGCAGTTTTTGACAGTGTACAAAGATTGGTTGTACAGTTGAATCCATAGCCCAATGGATAAGGCAACTGGAACTGCATGTTCTTGGTAGCTCACAAGGAACATGCCATCCCCTGTGGAGACAGATGTTAACACATAAGATTGTATTTTAATTTGAGATAATTTCCCAAAATACAATTGTTATAGGAGGGTTCCTGTACTTTTGGACAACTTGACTTCAAGTCATGTTTTCAAGGGTTTTGAGAAGGCATTTGCAATACTTAATGATTCAATTGTGTAGCAGACATCATAATATTTCCAACCATATCTCTTGCAGCCCAAAAGTCCTCTGGGAAGGCCTCCAAACACCCTCTCAAAGACCACACTGCGTTTTTGCTGAGAGCACGTTGCACTTCTGCAATGTTTGAGTGACTAACTTAAAAATTGTATTATGAACAAATGAGAAGGTATTTTTGAAAACTAGAAGAGGTTTTTGTTCATCACATAACAAATAAAAAAAATCTCTCTCAGTTTTGTAAAACGTGTTATGGTTAGAGAGATATTATACACAGAAAAGGAGCTATGAAATCACCTAGCCAGACACACAAAGGGCGCTACAGAATCACCTATCCAACCACACAAAGGGCGCTACGGAATGTGCATAACTATTTTATAGTAGTGCTACAAAATTTTCTGTAGTGGTTACTGTTTGGATATTCACCTTGTTGGGAGGTTGCCACCTGTCAAGGAAGGTTTGAATGGTCTCCTGGGAGTTTTTTGGACATGAGAGACATGTGTTCCATATCCATATCAATCAGGATGACCTGTTTAAAAAGGCATTTATCATCATAGACAAAATCCCAAAAAAATAGGATTTTTTTAGGCTTTTGTTGGAATATTTTGTAACAAGACTCCTAAATGGAGGAGGATCCTATATAAATCCTTGGTTTCGACCTCCTTAGGGTAGATAGAGATTATTCACTATAAATAGAAGGGTTTTTGATGAGAAAAAGGTTGAATTCATGAGCCAATCGAGGAGAGAGCTGGAGGAGCAGTTTTAGTTGCTCATTTGTAAGCCTGAGGGCCTTTTTGTAATGACATTTTATGCCATTAAAGATTCATGAGAGATGTTATCAGATTGTCTTCTTTGTTTTACCACTTCTTTTTTATCTTCTTGCTTGAACATATTGAAGGTTTTGAGGATCATATTTGCCATTGATTGATGGATTCATGAACAACAGAGGATCTGATGTAGCTTGCCCATTAAATCATTGTTCATTGTTTAAGCAAATCTTTATCTATTGTAGAAAGGATCTCTGTATAATGGATGTTCTTCCTTTTGTCATATTCACCATGCTTATAATAATCATTATATATCTCTTTGTCTGATATGTAGTTTGATTGCATTTGATTTGTAGGATGTTATGACTCCATGCCCAATGGAATGCCTCTGCATAAATATTGTTGCCCTCTCCCTTTCTTTCCTAGTCTTATTGATCCACCACCTACTCAAACCATTTAATCCATTTACATTATGATGGGTACTGGGCTTGCACTTACAACAATCTAAGTGTGATTCTTAGTGCTAACAAGATGAATTGACTCTTTCTTTTCTCGTGAAAGAAGTGCAAACAAAATATATATTGCTTAGCAACTTTAATAAAAAACATTTTTTCTGAAATGTAATAAGGAAGAAAGAAAGGAATTTCACAGAAACAGTAAATTCTCACCACATTATCATTTTCAATTTTTCAATAGTACCCCTTTTGTTAAAAAAAATCGTTTCTTCTAATGATATTCTATATTTATTTTCTCCAAAGAGAAGTTTCTTGAAAACAAATACGAATTCATTGTCTACTTCATAAAATAATAAGTAACTTTTTATCTCCACATAACCTAGTACCACATAGTTACTGGGTCAATTTTACAATATACCCTTTTCTTGATGGTCAAACCCTTGAAGACATGAAAACAATTAATAACAAATATTAAGTAGGAAGCCAGATAGAACTTCTTTTCTTTCTTGAATTTCGAGAGCTGTGAAAAATTTCAATAGATATATTTTTTCCCCAATCAAAGATAGTTTTTTCATGAATTGTAAAATATCAAATGTAGAGGGCCAACCGAGGAATAGTTGTCGTGGATTCTTGACTTGTGATTCTAGTGAAGAGACATTCTACCTCTTGATAAAGGTTCTTCAATGAAATAACTTGAATTCTTGAAATATATTCAAGTATTATCGCAGGGTCTTCTAAATATTCATGTAAAATCTCTAATCCATTGTTCTTCTCCTTGCTTTCTCTTCCTTCAATGTAATGGTCGGCTCTAGTAACTTCAACATTTTCCTAAAAAAAAATGGTGCTAAAGAAATAGGGGATTCACTTTGGATTTGAATGGCCCCTTATATTTGAAAAAAATTATCAATGCATTGGGAGACTATTTCTCTACAGTCGAAAACTTCAGGCATGCATCCAACTAGAGAAATTCCTAATGTCCAAATTGTGTTTTCATTCCTCTCTAGCAATAGAAGTGATGCAAAATAATAATATGATCTTTACGAGTGAAATTTCTAATATTCTCGTCCAAATAGGTTTAGATTATCTCCACAAAATTACTCTCTCTTCATATTCATCTTAACAAAGTTAGTGGACTATTTTTACGATGCCTTAGGATGAAGTAAATCATTTCTCAGTGTTGGTTACTTCTCTCTTGCTACCATTCTTGGGCTGAACTAGGTTCAAATATACTATGGTTTCCAACAAAACCCTCTAAAAACTATCGCCCCCCCTGGAAAATCAGAAGGCATTGCAGTACATGGGGTGCATTGCGGAGTCTCACCCGAGATAGTTTTATGGGTGGCTGCAACGCTCAGGTACTTGTAGTCTAGGAATGAGTGGAGATATAGAATTGAACCTTGTGATCTTTATTTATTTACTATAACATACATCTATGCTGAGTACTCTATCATTCTTATTCATGCATGTAAAAAAACAGATCTGGCTACTTCATCAAACATTCATCTAAGATCTAATCATTAACAACAAATATATAGCAATGAATCATTCACATAACACATAAGATATCGTGGTTCACCCCCTCTTGGGCTACGTCCAAAAAGATCCATCTCTTGGGCTCTTTTATTATTTTTCTTCCATCTATGGCGCCATGCACATTACAAGTATCCCTCAGTTGGATCAAGATATTTAATGAGGCAGACTAGATCACACCAGTCTCCTCAGCCTGTGATCTAACCCTCAAGATCTACCTTCTTTTCTTTCTTCAGCTCAACAACTTACAAAACAATCTCGGATTTTACAGTCATTCTTACATTCTGGAATTACAATCACACTGAATCCTATCCTACTCTTTGAACCCTGACCTAGACCTCCTAGGTACCTCTTTATACTTATTTTTGGCATATCAACCATTACATCCTCTTACAAAACCCCTAAACCTAGAATGGTTTGGTCTTCTTGAATGTACTACTCACATGCTTTCCTCCTTTGCATGAGATTTACTCTACACGTGTTTCTTTTCCTGCTAGCTGTATTTTTTTTATTTGTGCTTTATTCTCCAAAATTAGCCTTTTTCCCAAAATGGGCCTGTGCTCGACAGGCCCCCAAAACTGACATTGTGACTCGTCCCAAGTCAATTCCTTACTCAAACATTTATCACTACTTGCGCCAGTGTGTCATACATGTAAGTTATTCTCTGGCACTGCACCTGAGTCGACCGCTCCTTTCAACCATGTTTTCCACTAGCTGCGCTGTAACTAGGTTTTGTAGAAGTTCTCCCCCTTGCAATCCTATCCACTCTATGTTCAAATTTTCTGTGTCTATCTCGACAACCATCTACTTCGCCTTTTCTTGTAGGGGATCCAACTGAGCCTGTCATGCCATCTTCTACGCTTGTATTGTCTTCTCCTCATCTTGTAAATTCTTCATTTTCGCAGTCGCCCTGATATTCTCCAGCAATGACATCGTCCTTTGTCGTTGTTTGACATATGCCATTGCTGCATGAAGTTTTTCCTCCTTCCCGTGAAGCTCTTGTAAGATCCCATCCTCTAAAATTTGTGTCCATAGTTGGGCACTCTTCTCCAGTAGCTCTATCATTCTGTGTATGTTCTGCGTGATGTTCTCTGCAGAAGCTATCACATCCTTCTCTCTTTGCACTTTTACTTTTGGAGGAGTCATGGGAACCGCATGATCCTCTGATTCTTTGATATTTTCTTTATATTGTTGTAGATTCTGCACTATCTTTCTCATTTTCTCTTGCGATGAGGCTACCTATACTCCTTCGTTATCTGAGATGGCTTGAAATATTGCCTGAATTTGGTTCTCCATCTCGTCCACCTTTTTTTGCGCCATATTTTTCTCCTTCCCTTCCTAGATAAGTGCCTCCTTCAATGAGGTGTTCTCTTTTTGTGCCAATTGTAAGTTCATCACATCAAATATTGCTCTGGACTAAATCTCTTGCATGACACTCACTTGTAATTTATATAGTGCTTTAGTTGGAATCTTGGGCAACACCAAGTCCAACATCTTAATGTATTTAAGAGGCCTATGTGTTGTCTCCTCATCCATAAGCAACATCTAAGTAGTGATGATACAATTTATGCTCCACTACGTTGTGATTTGAACTGTCTCTCAAACTGGTGCCCCTTCTTTAGCTGGCGCTATTGTCTTCTGTTGTTATTATTCTACCTTGATCCTCAACTGCTCCAGCGTAGTTTTCATTTCTTTTATTTGCTCCAAAATTGAAGCCCTGTGATTTTCGGTGTTTTCCCACACATCTGATAGTTGATCTTCCACTTTCGTGGCTATCAACTCCACGCTATCTGTCGTCAATGATGTTTCCATTGGTTTCTTTTGGGCCTTGGCCTTCTTTATGGAGCCACTTGCTTGCTCCCTTGTTCTATTCATTTGGGCCTCTGATGGCTCTGATAATTCTAGCATCTATGTATTCATTCCTGTATCCTCCCTTCTCCTTCTTCCATGGACATTTCTTGTGCCTCTATTTGCATTTCTTCCGCACGCACTTATTTTGTCACTCCTCTTGTTTCTTGCTCAGTGTGCAATAGTCCCTGTGTAGAACCATGCTATGATTTATTCTTTCTCCTAGTTTTATTTTGTATGGGACTGCTTCCCCCTTCTTGTCCTTGTGCAATATTTTTCTTTTTTCTTGCGCCATTTGTGCCTATCTGTTGTGCAAAGACTGTTATGTCCTGCGTCCTACTTTGTCCTCCTGGAACCATCTTTGGGATTGTTGGCATTCTCCACTCCTCAGGACATTCCTAGAACTCCATATGGATGTCCTTCATTTTAACGCAGTACTTCATCTGCAACGAATCCTTGGTTGGATCCCTATTTTCTTGTAGCCACATACTATGGTGTGATTCCTAGAAGTTCGTTATTTGTCCAAACTCCTGGACAGTTTCTGTGGGAATCCTCCATGTATCTACTAACATGTTCAGGATATCTATTAGGTATAACATGTATACATTGTTGTTAAGTTTCTTCTTCTAGGGATCTGTTATGTTGCAAAGAGATGTGTAGCGCATTGTGCCACATTTTCCTATCCTCGGAAGGAACTAACTGTATGTTGGTTCTTGCCATCCCATGAGTGAAATGGGGATGAGTAACCATGAATAGTGGAACTCAGATCCCCAGTCTTGTGCATCCTTGCAGTCCTATAGAAATGAATCTAGTAGATATGGGGCCCAGCTCATCGAGCTCCCCTTCATGCATTGTGATGCAACTCCTACTACTCCTACGGGTACTTCCTACTTCCTGCACTTATGCATTAACTTGAAACCTAACAGCCGTGTTGAAAATCGTGTCATAGGATTGTTGATGTTGGTGATCATGATTCCCCTATTAACCCTCTCAATGCCATATTTAGCTTTGATTTCATCCGAAATGGATTTCTCCTTAGTTTTATCCTCCAGGTATTGTTTTGGCTTCTCCCCATCTGTGGGTAGCCCTATGATTGTTGCAATGAGATCAACATTAATATGCACTCGCCTATACATCCATAATATTCCTCTATGAACCCGTGCTAATAACTTATTTAAACATCCATTGATGTGTTTACCACACCCAAAGTGTGGTATATCCAATAAGTTAATTATGCCTATATTGTACAGCCCCAGGATCCACTGTGCAGGCTCCAACAGTGGCACACCTGATGGGCCTTCTCCCCTGCTCTCTAGGTAACTCAGTGCTACCATGTACGAGAACTTTATTGCATCAGACATGTCATGTTCAGAGTATTTTAGGGTATCGAATCCTCCTACCATTTCGTCATCAACCTTCACACCTTCGGGAATTTTCGACATTACTATGGCTAGTTCCGCCTGTGATCATTGTACGCCCTGCGCACTTCTTTCTTCTCGCGCCTTCTTTTTCCCTTGTGGTGATGATACCGCAATTGTTGGTATATCCTAGTGCCCTGTTCTCTATTTTTCTTCTAGTTCTAGGCCCTGTTGATTCGAACCCAAGGCATGTTCTTCTTGTTGCATCACTTTTCCCCTAGATCCATCAGATTAAGTTCTTTCGACGTCCTCTTATGGATGCTCGACCTCCTGTGTAGTGTTTTTCTCCTCCTCTACATGCATCATGGTTAGCTCATACTATTAGTTGTGAAGACTTCATGCATACTATGTGTTGAGAACTTGCAGAGTTAAGTGCAAGTGATTGTAATAAAGCTCTGTGTTGTGTCGAACTTGGGGAAGGAGAATCTGGCGAAGTGCGCACAGATATCTTTTCTTATCCATAGTGGGTTTTGTGGCTCTGTGCATGTAAGAAGATTGAAAGAAGATAATAAAGAATATGGAGAGTTGGTGGACGTAGCCCCACATTAGGGGTGAACCACGTATATCATGTGTTGTGATTGTTTTGTGTTATTGATGTGATTTATGCTTAGTGTTGGATCTTTATGTATGTTATATGCATCTGATGTAGTAGATTAGTGCCTAATAACATGAATGAATTCTAGATCTGTTGATGCTATGTGATAAATGGTTAGATATGCTTAGATCCTATTGAATACTGTGTTGTTATGTAATTAGGGTTTTTACTTGCGATGCGAATAGGGGTCAAAGACTAATGAATGTTAATTGATAAGTGATCTGTTAAGTATTGTGATCACATATCGATGTCCTAGCTAGGTTGTAGACACTTGAGTCCTACAACCCCCCCCGCCTCTACCTCAGGTGAGAATTCATTTGCTTCGCAGGTGTTGCCAAAAGGGCCGGTAGTTAGGGTTTTGTTGGTGCATTGTTGAAGCATTGAACCTTAGATATTCCCCTATGCCAACAAATGGTTCTGTTGTTGAGACCTGAAACTGTGATTGTTGGGAACTAAAGAAAAGAGAAAGCTCGCTGCATAGATCTGTTGCGCTAGTGCGTAGTACTCTACTTGACTTGTGAAGCTATGTGATAAGAAGAGAAGTTCGATCTAAAGAAAAGAGGTTATATCTTAAAGCTTTATGCTCTGATAAAGGTAAGATAAGTGGAATTTTTTGTTTAGAAAGAATGGATGTAGGTATGTTTGATAGATTTTGTTTGAAAACTAGGGAATAATTCGAAGAAAGAAGATATGATATGAATATATCTAATAGAAATAGTGAAAGATATGTTATTCCTATGCATAGAAAGATTTTTTGGACTAACAAGTGGATGCAGGATCCTAGAAAGAATTTTTTGCAGGTCCATCATTGTGATCCCGTTGCGCAGTATAGGAAAGGTTGGGGATCATTTAAGAGAACGAGAGGATTGACTCTTTGTTATAGTTGCAAAAGACTGAGACATATTGCTAAGGAATGCCCTGGTAGAGGTCCTATTTTCCTTTGTTGTAAAGCTACTGGACATGAAGTTTTAGATTGCCCTATAATGATTGCTAAAGTTGAGAAGATGAGCATGAGAAAAGAAAACCATGAGGAAGGTCAAGAGACTAAGAATATACTAAAGAACCAGAAAGAATCTGAGGCTATATTATTGCAGATGAAAGAAACATTGAATGATCACAGAGACATCACTTTATCAAAGATCTTAAAAGAGAAAGAGTGCATAGAAACAAGAATAGGAGACTTCGACATAGGCTGTGTATTGGATGCAGAAACATAGGTGAACATTATGCCAAAAAGTACTTGGGAAATTTTGGGAAAGCCTGCTATGATTATTTCATTGGGAGGAATAGGACTGTTTAAAGGAAAGATGATAACCCTATGTGAAATACTTACTCATGTGCCTATGAGTGCTCATGGAACATTGACAGAAGAAGAATTCAAGGTCATTAAGTTTGTTGAGAACAACGCTCCTTTTGCACTTTTGTTAGGAAAGACTTGGATTGAGAGAGATCAGATCCGAAGGAAAGAAGAAGAGGAAGCTATAGAACATAAAAAGCAAGAATTAAGGGATTTCATGGCTAGAAGAATAGCGTGCTTAATCAAAGATCAAGAGGACAATTCAAAGAAATTGAAGGCTAGAGACCTAGCTGTCGAAGTTGAAACAATGAAAGAAATATTAAAGAACCTATCCATGTAGGAAAGTAGAACACCTACTCTAGAAACAATAAGAGAAAACGTATTACCCTCGAACCTTATGAAATACCCTCAGCAGTGCGAAGTTACTATGCTAAGAGGAGATAAGAACAATAATGGAAAGAGGAATCCAGAGATGCATATCATAGGAAATAAAGTAAGAAAGTTCAGTAAGAAGAAAGAAAAGCTATAAAAATTGCAGGAGGTTCCAAAGAGGACTTCGCATAAGGAAGTCTTGGAGAACTTGAACCTCGCCGGAATAGCAAAACAATGCAGACTGGTATTTCGCCATGGTGAAGCAATATGACCATTGGAGGTGTCCTGACCATTAGAACGATGCTCCAGAATGGCTAGAAATGTAGTTATTGTCAGAAAGATCGCCATTAAACCGTTGGGACCATGCCATAACAGATGGAATTGTATTGATTGAGGTATTCTTGCCCATTGGAGGAATTCGTTACGATGTTGTTTATTTATCCCGTCGAATGTTGCACCTAGGACACTTTCGCAAATTGTGATTATTCGAGCCCACAAATAGCTAATTGCTTTTGCGCAGTGCTTATTAAGACCTTGCCACCCGTTTTGCTTACCTTGAGTGTTTGTCCACCTATCTAAGATATTTTATCTCGAGCATGTATGTCGGGTGACCTTAGCGTAGTAGAGAAGTCTATCAAGGAGATCCAAATAGACTTTATGGATGGGAATTTCATGTCCACAGGACCACATGCCTCATCGACAAGAGGATTGCAAGCATCCCCATCGACTGCATGTCGATCGGGGCCATCCCAAACTATGACAGAGAAATGAAGCAAGCATCGCGATGACTCAGTGAATGTGAATCTCATCCCATCGGTCCTACCTGACTATATCCCGCCTCTGGATGGTGTGGTTAGTTGTGACAACATATTGAGGCGCTTGGAATATATACTGATCACTGTGTACCTCCCGAAGGGGATACGTGCATTTGGATCGCAGTTAGGACATATTCTGAAGCTAAAGATCAGTGGTTTCAACTTGGGAGACCGAAATAATTATGGAATGCTCGCACCACATAAGTACTTGATAAATACAATGGGGAAGAAGGTGAAGATAATCCCCCATACATGGACCATGGACATCACAATATCAACAATTGTTAATGTGATGAAGATACCACACTTCGAAAGACATCAGGAGGTTAATGTGTGCGTTAAACTCCTCCTGTCATGCTACCATGGAGGTTACCTATGGTTGGATAGGCGCATCACTGTAGTTCCAATGTTGATCCATCAGATCATTGGATTGAGCATGCAAAGACCGGACCCTCAATATTTTTACCCAGGGAAGGCTGCAGATCGTGCCCTGGCACAACGAATAAAGGACACCTATGATGATGTGGAGAAAGGAAAGCGTGGCTATAAGGTAGCCTCCGTCCAAAATGGCACATTGTGCCTATATTGCTAGTTCATCACTGGTAATCACGTCAGGAACAATATACCAATGTAGGTCACGGGGTTTTTCGTCAACCTCACAGGAAAATGCATTGAAGGAATGCAGATGAACTGGATGATCTACCTCGTCAACCAGTTGGAGAAATATTTTCGTGAAGGGCAAGAACGGGGCTACGAGTTTCACTTCAGCTAGTTGTTTATTCTCATTGCCTTCATCGCTTGGGAGATACCAGAGGGAGCAACCTTCCCTGAAGTTGAGTCATCTGAACTACTGACCATGAGGTTCACTACCCTCTGGTATTCGAGCGACATGGAAAAGCAATGGCAGTTGAATGCGGTGTTCCACACATATTTCTTATAGTTGAAGCGGGCCATTGAATCCTTCCCTCGCATGATGCCAAATACACTTCATAGGTTTAGACCAATAGCTAAGTCATGTGCAGACAGGCACTTCATTTACATCACTGTGCATGAAGACGAACACAAGGAAGATCTTCAGTCCTATTACAAACTCACCGAGGAATATATGGAGTATATAACCAAGGAATGACCTACAAAATTCCTTATACTAGTCAAACAGACATAACTCTCCAACCCTGACCTCATCAGAAGCCCTATAGTCACCCGGGAAGAGTATGATGGACCAGGCAGTAGCAAGAAGAAGAAGAAGGAAGAAGTATAGGAAATGCACAATGCATTAGAGGAGACTACACCCGATTCACATGAAGGGGGAGGAGGTGACAAAGTACACAAAGAAGACAACGAAGGGGAGGAAGATAAGCAAGAACAGAGCAAAGTAACACTGCCTAAAGATCCCCTTACGAAGATAGACAAATCCAAGAAAATAAAGGTTTCTCCAAAGAAACCCTCAACATGGAAGAAGTCACGCACCAATAAGCCCCACTTACAGACTATACTTATGGTGGATGATATTGAACTCATCATCGCAGCTGTATCAGATACTTTCGAGGACATTTTGCAGTGAAGCAAATCCAAATAGGAGAAAATGTATGATAGGATCGAGGCAGAGCTCAAAGGGGTACAATAGGATATTTATTCCAGTCGCACAGTGTCTACTATGCCATTGTCATCAGGGGGTATAGAAGTAGGAGATGGGCCTACCCAGCTACGTAGAATAGCAGATGCGACAGAGGCTCACCTTCGTAAGATCTAGGAAGAAAAAGATTAGGCCACAGAGGCATTGAAGCAAGAAAAGGAGGAAACCTAAGAGAAACATTGAGTTTCACAACAAGAGAAAGATGACCTCCATGTGAAGTTTGCAGAAGACAAAGAGAAGCTCCAGAAAGAAAAAGAACAGTTTCTCGCGGAGAAGAATGGAGTTAAAGAAGTAGTCGCTAGAGCACTTTGCTCTGTGTCAAGCCTGGCACAAATGGAAGAGGAAACACCTAATATCCAAGTGGGAAAGCTCATTGAATCCATTCAGTAGCTCTAAGAAAGAGTAGCATAACTGGAATTGCAAGTAGTGTCGAGCACTCTGCAGGAATTTCGAGATCAGAGGGAGGAAACTGCCGAGAGCGCAGTCAGAAGAATCAAGGCATTGGCCTTATAATGCAATAAACTCAACAATCAAAGTGCACAGAACTATGAGCTCCTTGCAGAGGACCCAGAACTAAGTACATTGGAGTCACAAACCTAGGTATCAAAACAACAAGCAGTGATAGTATAGGCACAGTTGAAGCTACTGTCAGCGGTCGAGAAGATGTAAATGTCACAAGAACAATGCGCAGTTCAGTAGCAGGTCCATGCCATCCAGAGTAAAGTCATGGAAGTTACCCAGAGACTTCAGTCGGTACAAGACGAAGCATGCACACGTTTTGAGGAGATCGAAGGACAAGATGCACAACCGGAACAAGTGGTCACCACAGTGGAACAATGCTTGTAAGGACATGTCACTGAGAAAATCATTCAGGAGTTCTCCGAGCAGGAGGCCCTAGTGAAACAATAAGTCGAGGTAGCCCAAGCCAAGCTCGAGGCCTTCAAAGCAGAGTTTCTCTAATCAGAGTGACTCAAGATGAGTGACAAGTGACTTTTGGGGGTGTGTTGGCCCTTGACCAAGTTTTGGAGAACCTTGGTCGTGTTTGACCATTGTTGGGACTTCGACAGGATGGTCAAAGACGGAGCACCCAGGTGAAGCGGAGATCGTGGGATCTCGCCCCCTTTAATGGGATTTTTGGGTTTAGGGCTTATGTAACGGGTATGGGATGTCGACCCATGGGTTTACCCATGCTTAGGCCCCATTTGTAAATGTATAAATAAGTAGCTAGGAATTGTAAGAAGCATGATATCTAAGTTGTCTTGTGCAAGATATGTAAAGTTTGCTAAGTGCGATTAGTTGTGAAGGCTTCATGCATACTATGTGTTGAGAACTTTCAGAGTTTGGTGCAGGTGATTGTAAGAAGGCTCTGTGCTGTGCTGAAATTGGGGAAGGAGGATCTGGTGAAGCGCGCACAGATCTCCTGTCCTATGCGGAGTGGGTTTTGTGGCTCTGTGCATGTAAGAACATTGAAATAACATAATAAATAAGACGAAGAGTTGGAGGACGTAGCCCCACGTTGGGAGTGAACCACGTATATCCTTTCTTGTGATTGCTCTGTGTTATTGATGTGATTTATGCTTAGTGTTGGATCTTTATGTATGTTAGATGCACCTGATGTAGTGGCTTAGTGCCTAATAACATGAATGAATGCTATATCTGTTGATGCTATGTTCTAAATGGTTATATATGCATATATCTTGTTGACTATTGCATTGTTATGTAATTAGGGTTTTTACCTGTGATGTGAATAAAGGTAAAATACTAATGAACGTTAATTGCTAAGTGCTCTGTTAAGTATTGTGATCACATATCGGTTTCCCAGCTAGGTTGTAGACACTTGAGTCCTACAACCCCTCTCCCTCTACCTTGGGTGAGACTTCATTTGCTTCGCATGTGTTTCCGAAAGGGATGGTATTTAGGGTTTTGTTGGTGCGTTGTTGAATTGTTGAACCCTGGGTATGCCCTTGTGCCAACAACCCACAATACTGCTGGTATATTCAAATCCCAATCGTCCCTATTAACGATTCATATCTTTGTCAAGACATTCTCTAGGATATTATTAAAGGCTTCCCCTTTTCCATTTTCTTAAGGGTGATATGGTGTACTCTTTTGATGGTATACTTCAAATTCCTTAGTCATAGCCTTGATAGTACTGTTGATAAGGTGATTACCTTGGTCATTCATCAAAATCCTTGGGCATCCAAATCTAGTGATCACTTGCTCAAATAGGAAATGTGTTGTTGTCTCTGCGCTGCAATCTTTTACTGGTGTTTCTTCTACCCATTTTGTTAAGTATTCTATCACAGTAATGATATACCTTGCTCCTGACCTTTTTGTTGGTGGGTTAATTGGTCGCACAAAGTCTATTTCCCATTTGTCGAATACTTGCAAGTTTACTTGTGGCCTTAGGGACATCTCATCCCTTCTATTGGGTTTACCAACCCTCTGACATACATCACACTGCTGGCAATAATCCTTAGCATCTATGTGAATGGTCGGCCACCGTAGTCATGTGAAAAATACCTTATGTGCAGTAGGTTTTCTTGCATAATGTCCTCCAACTATTCCCTCATGAGCCTCTACCAAAATTTTAGGGTTTTCATGTTCTAGGACACATCTTCTCATAATGTTGTCTGGGCCCATATTGTATAAGTGTCCTACAATCAATTAATATTCTGCAACTATGACTACTAGATTTTTCTTTTGCGCAGTGTTAAAATATTGTGGCGCAGTCCTTGTACTCAAGTATTCAATGATGTCAAAAAAATATTCATCAACTACTTGGACTGAAAATAATTGCGCATCAGGGAAGTTGTCCTCTAAATTTGTAGGTTCTGTTCCATTGGTAATTATAGACAGGTGATTAGGTCCTGTATTCAACTTCCCTAGTTTGAATATCACTTCAAAATCAAATTCCTAAAACAACAGTAACCATCTATAGATCATCCCCCCCAACACTGGCTTGTTGACTAGGTATTTGAGGGATGAATGGTCTATAAACATTTTAAAGTGTTTCCAAGTAAATAGTGTCTGAACTTATGAAGTGCATATACCATTGCTAATATTCCACGTTCTATAGTATTGTTTTTTTCTCTGACTCTGACAGTTTTATGCTTGCAAATGGTAAATGATGGTTCAACTCCCCTGCTATGGATGATGCATCCACATGCACATGAAATGTGTTTTCCCAATCTGGGAATAATAGAATATGTGTTTTTACCATCTTCTATTTCAAGGTGTCTAAACCTTGTTGACAATCCTCAATCCACTGGAATTTAATATCCTTCTTTAACAATTTCTCCATTGGCGCAGTGATCTACACATACCCTTTTATAAATTTTATGTAGTAGCCTGTATGTCCCAATGTTTCTATTAACTGGCGCACTAATTTTGGTGGTGGTAAATTAACAATGAATGAAATCTTAGAAACATGCACCAATATCCCTTGTTTACAGACTATATGTCCCAACAGTATTCAAAAAGGTGTCCCGAAAATGCACTTCTTGATATTCAATGATATCTGACACTGCCTGCAACTTTCCAACAACAACCTTAACAACTCTACATGATATTTCAACAATTTGTAGATTGTCTAATCATCCAGATACACTTCCAAAAATGGATGTATGAACTCCTTGAAAGTAACTATTACTACCCTTGAAAATATAGCGCATTCTTCATCCCAAAAGGCATGATTGTATACTAGTAGGAGCCCCATTCTGTGGAAAAGTAGTCTTGTACCTGTCTTTTGGAGATATCTTGATTTGATGATAACCTCATAATCCATCTATAAATGAGTATGCTTATTGGCCTCCCACATTCTCTAATACCTCATCTATGAAAGGGGCGGGAAAAGGGTCATGTAGGAAAGCATCATTCAGTTTCCTCAGATCCACACAAATCCTTATCCCTCCTTGTTTCTTTTCCTGCACTACCATAGGGCTTATCCATTCTGATTATTCTACTATTTCTATTGTTATCACTGAAATTTCGTCTGCAACATTGCACACAAATGGTTACATAAATATAGCAGTTCAAAACACCTATTAATTCAGCTGCAACACCAAAAATGCATTTGCAAGAGGCAAAAACTATACAACTGGACAAAAATTGACATG